>PVKC010035665.1:0-13416 GCA_004027635.1 Crocidura indochinensis | reverse complement strand
GGTGCCTGCCTTACCGCGCTAGCCTTGGATGGACCTCGGTTCGATCCCCCGTGCCCCATATGGTCCCCCAGGCCAGCCAGGGGCAACTTCTGAGCGCATAGCCAGGAGTAACCCCTGAGCGTCACTGGGTGTGGCCCAAAAACCAAAAAAAAAAAAATCATTTTCACAAATTTTCTTGCTGCTATTCTTTATTTTTTAGTTTTTACTTTTTTTTTTGTAAAATAATTTTGCTCCCACTTATGATCGACTGTATAATGCATGGTCTTTAAGTAAAGCAATTTATGTATAAAAAAGGAACAATTTAGAGGCTGGAGAGATAGCATGGAAGTAGGGCATTTGCCTTGCATGCAGAAAGACGGTGGTTCGAATCCTGGCATCCCATATGGTCCCCCGAGTCTGCCAGGAGTGATTTCTGAGCGTAGAGTCAGGAGGAACCCCTGAGTGCTGCTGGTGTGACCCAAAATCCAAAAAAAAAATAAATAAATTAACTAATTAATTAATTAAAAAGATAAAAAGACACAGAAGGGACCACTTATACTAGCAGCCTGGGGGGCAAAGTAAGGGCAATATGGGATGCATACTGGGAACAGAGGTGCAGGGAGGATAGCATTGATGGTGGGAATGCCCCTGATTGAATGTCACTATGTACCTGAAATACTACTGTGAATGATTTGTAATCCACTTTGGTCAATATAAAAATTATTAATATATTAAAAAAAGAAAGATAGGAAATTAAAGAGAAAAAATATAAAAAAGAACAATTTAGAACTGGGAAATAAACTAATGACTTAAAGATAATATAATAATGACCAACATGCATGTAAAAATCTATACACCGTTACTGATTATCAGAGAAACAAAAACAAAAATAGCAATAATCTTATTACCTCAAACTGGAAAGGATGTCTACACCCAACAATCTGAAAATACGGACTGGAGAGAGCAGTGGGTAAGAAGCCTTTCATGCAAAAATTAATATTAGCTGTTCATATGGTTTCTCAAGCCCACCAAAAGTGCAGAGCCAAAAATAATCCCTGATTACAATTGAGTATCTCTAGTAAGAAAAGAAAATCTGGGTATAGTAAGTGCTGGCAGGATACTGGCAAAAGAAATTCTCTTTTCTTGCTGGTGGGGCATTTTGGAGACATCTAAAAAATTATAAATAGAGCTTCAATTTTACCCTCAAATTCTACTCCCAAAAACAAACTTCAGGAACATAAAAATATTAATCCTAAAGAACATAGGCACCTATGCCTATGGCAACATTATTTACAATGCAAATATTTAGAAGAGTCCAACAACAAATAACTGGATAACCAAAGTCTAGGCTAAATAGACAATGAAATTTTCAGTTATGAAAAAGGCTGAAATCTTGTAATTTGCCAAAACTTGAAAGAAACTGGAGAGTGTCATGCTGAAATAAGTGAGTCAGAAATAAAAACAGAATCTGGAGATAGAGTAGATTTTAGGACACTTATCTTTTATGCAGTCAACTCTTGCACCCAAACAATTCCCTCAACACTGCCAGGAGTCACTCCTGAGCACACAGCCTGGTGCAAATTCTGAATACTTCTGGATACAGTCCATTATCTCTCCCCCAGCAATAGAAATAAAAAAAATTTACAGAATAACAAATATCAGATGATCTCACTCTTTTGCAAAAAATAAAGACTAGTTTGTACAATACCCAATGGAAGCAATCTAGATGTACTTTCAAACTACGGTCTGAGGGTACAGGAAAGTGGAGAGGGTACATTGAATTAATATCACACTAGTAGTGGGCATAATGTAGAAGCATTGTCAGGTATAAAACACTAGTAATTTTCTATTGTTAAAGGATATATTAAAATGCTAAATTTGACTATAACTAATGGTGGTTATGTGGCTAATTCAAATTTACTTATACTCTCCAGGAAAATAAAATAGGAACAAATATTTCAAAGGCTTAAAGTAAATGGTATAATAGATGAATTAACAACTTTCATTAAATTACAAGTCTAGGAGAACAGAGTATGTCTGGGAAAATAAGTAGAGTGTAGAAGAGAGAGGGTAATGAGGTCTAATTAGGACATAACTGATGCACTTTTTAAAATAAATTTGGGAGCCGGAGGGATAATGCAATAGTAAGGCATTTGCCTTGCATGCGGCTGAGGAGGACAGACCTGGGTTCGAATTCCGGCATCCCATATGGTCCCCTGAGTCTGCCAGGAGCGATTTCTGAGCACAGAGTCAGGAGTAACCCCTGAAAATCACCAGGTGTGGCCCATAACAAAGAAAGAAAACGAAAACACATAAATTTGTGTAATTAGTCAGAAATAAATTTTACAGTTTATGTTTTATTTTTATTAATTATAAAAGTAAGTAAACTTGTAATGATTTTTTTTCTTTTTTTCTTTTTGGGCCACATCCGGCAGTGCTCAGGGGTTACTCCTGGCTCTATACTCAGAAATCGCTCTTGGTAGGCTCAGGGAACCCTATGGTATGCCGGGATTCAAACCACCATCCTTCTGCATTCAAGGCAAACGCCTTACCTCCATGCTATCTCTCCAGCACTTGTAATGACTTCTAAAAATAAACTGTTTTGAATATATATACACTATAACTTTTTAAATTCAATGTCTCAGCTACATAATTTTTCTCTTTGTTGATGGTTTTAATGACCTTACTCCATACTTTCACTATGAATCTGAGGGTTTTTTTTTTTTTTTTTTTGCATTATACAGAGGGGCCCTTCTTTTCAAAAAATCCCCTTTGTGAAATGGAGTGATAGTTGATAGTCTAGGATGGTAAGGAAGTTGTTTTGCGTATAGCTAACCAAGTTTGATCCCTGTGAGAGATAGATGGAACCCCTAGACACTGCTGAAAGTATGTCACCAGAAAGAAAAACAAACAAAAAAAAAATTCTGGGCCCGGGAGATAGCATGGAGGTAAGGCGTTTGCCTTCATGCAAAAGGTCATCGGTTCAAATCCCAGTGCCCCATATGGTCCCCCGTGCCAGACAGGAGCAATTTCTGAGCATGGAGCCAGGAGTGACTCCTGAGCACTGCCGGGTGTGACCCAAAAAAAACAAAACAAAACAAAACAAAACAAAAAATATTCTGAGAGTTTAAACTATTCATGATTTGAGTTGCTACTGCTATATTGGCCTTAATTGTTGTCATTCTTCTTTTTTAATTGTCTATTTTATACTTTGGCATTCCTTTTCTTATGAGTTTTTTTTTTTTTGCTTTGGATGATTTATTCATGAAAATGATTTTAAGTTTTTTTCTCTATTTTTTCTTCTAAGTCTTCTAGTTTTTTATCTAAGTCTCTATTTCAGATATTTTGTGGATATTAAGAAATTATAATCACTTTACTTTCATCTAATAGTTCTTTTTTGTTTATACTTAAATATTACTCTAGCCTCTGTACACAGGATTCGCTCCTAGCAGGCTTACTAGACCATATTGGATGCCAGAATTGAATCCAGGTCATACAAAACAAACATTTTTTCTGCTCTACTATATCTCCTTCCCTTTAATAGTTTTTATTCATAGTGTGGACTCTTACTTTTAGGTCAATAAGATTCTATAATATTATTAATTCTTTTTATATTTTTGTCTTTATTCAACTTTATATATTTTATTATTTATTTATTTATTTTGGCTATCACCTTATTCAAGTTTATATGTTTTTATTTCCTTTTCAACATTTTTGTACTGAAGCCCTAATGTTGGAAAAACAAAATTAGCTTCCCTTTATGGAGGAAAGCTTTTATTTCTCCACATGAGGATGGTAATTATTCAGGGAAGAGTATATATCGCTGGGAGTTTCTTCCAAGAAATTTAATGACAGTCTGTTTGGGGTGCCCTTGTATGTTTCAGTTTGCATCTGCTTTTAATATTTTAATACCAACTTTTAATATAATAATGAAGTATCATAGTGTGAAGTGTCATGGTGAAGCTCTTTCAAAATTTAGTAATTTGTGTACTCAATCAGCTTTCTAGACTTCTGTGTTTGGATATTTACTTTGGTTTGGGAAATTCTAAGCTATTACTTGAATAGGTCTTTTTTCTCTCTTAACCTCTGGTTTCCCCATTATGGTGCATTTTATCTTTTGAAAGAATCTGATAGTTCTAAAAGGGATTATTCATTTTTAGCTATATTTTTCCTCTGCTTACTTTGATTTGTTACTGAATTTCTAATCTTTATTTTTGGCTATTCTACGTGAAAATTTTAATTTGTTTGCTATGCTTTTTAATAATATGTAATTTAATATATTGTTTTCTGTATATATAGCATCTACATTTGGAATATATTGTATAGTTTCACTCCCTTTGGAAAAGATCTGCTCCTGCATTTTCTTTCCTATCCCACTTGTGCTTTGTTTTGTGCTACTGTGCATTTGTAGCACCCCACTGGCTTTCTTTACAAGTTATATTAGTTCCCATCTATTTGACTCCCTATTTCCATGTTGTTAAAATGACACCTGAAGAAAAATAATTGTTATTCATTTTGTTGCAAGAATTAACCCCTTTTTGAGAAGGGTGCAGGGTGATGATGGATGAGGATGACATGTGCCTTGTTTTTCTATTAGAAGGTGCTATGACTTCTAATTTGAATATTCATTTCTTTTTTTTTTTTCTTTTTTGGTTTCAAGGTCTTAGTTGATAGAGGGTAGACTATCAATCAATATTGAGTTGTTTCCTTCAGTTGCTTACGTGAGTAAGACCAGTTTAGGTTATGGAATCTTTTGCTATCTCTCTTTTTCTTTTTTGACTAAACATGTTCTCTGTCTAATCTGTTCACTCCTTTCTCTAGGTCCAGTAAGGGATATCTCCAGAGAATCTTATTCTGTTTTTGTTTGTTTGGATTTCGGGCCACACCCAATGACACTCAGGAGTTAGTCCTATCTATGTGCTCAGAAATCACTCCTGGCTTGGCGGACCATATGGAATGCCAGGGGATCGAACCACAGTCTGTCTTAGGTCAGATGCATGCAAGGCAAACACCCTATGTTTGCGCCATCACTCAGGCCCAGGTCCACAGAGAATCCGAATCTTAACTTCCACTGAAATGGAAAGATTTCTTACCACTTCAGGCTATGCCAAGTCTCTTGTAAGATTTGAACTAGGCATGAAGGGGAGAGTAACAGTTCTTTGTAGCTTAATACTCTAATAATTGCAGAAGTCTATCACGAACATGATGGGAGAAGGTTTCCTTGCCACATTATATGACATATTGTATCATAATATGTCATATTAGATCACAATACCGTTCTGAAAAATGCTCTTTTCAGGTATGGTTTCCCACCATGGGCAACTCTCTTGATACATACAGTACCCTGCTGCATGTTTTCCGAGTCTTTAGACACTATCCCTGCTCAATCTTTAATATTCACTATTGGAATCACCAATTCTGTTGGACCAAGCTTCAGAAGTGGGTTTGTATTTTGATGCCCTAGTCACTGAATAAATAGGTTTAGCACTGATGATTCAAAGGTAGGAGAGAGGATTCTGTCTGCAGTGCTATCTCAATACAAATTATTCATTTACAGAGATTCATAACAGCACTCAACTATTAATAGATCCATCTCTCTGGGCCTGAGTGACTTGAGTAACTTTCTCTGCACCCCTGAGTCTGCTCTTCCAACTTCTTGGCCTGCAATTTGCATCACAGAAACTCTGATTAGGTTAGTCTAGGAAGGAGTAAGTATTTCAATGCCCTCTCACAATTACCCAATTCAAAAATGCTGGTGAACTGGACACCCTCTGGTGATAAATTATACACAATGTATAAGGTCTAAAGTTGATTTCTTTTCTTATCCCCCCCACCCAATTTTTAAGAAAACCTTATCTGACTCAGTCTATTTCTCCTGATTCTTCCTCAATTTTGGTACTAGATCATTTTAACAAGTTTTTCTTTTATGGTTTATGCTTTTGATATCATTTATGACAATTATTTTCTTATTTCAAGATTGTAAATATTAACTTTAATATGCTTTCCTAGACTTCTAATTTGTGGGTATCTTCAAAACTTTAATTTTCTTATTGTTTTTTTTTTTTTGTATGGCAGCAAGGGCCTTTTTATATGCCTCTCTGACACAGTAGAGTCAATCTATATTTCATCTCTCTTTGGACACAATCTTTGTTTCTTTGGATTTCAGATTACTTTCTTTCACAGTGACATAAGGTTTCTCATAGGGTCAAAAACAATTATGACTTCGTGGTCAATTTATCTTTCCTTTGTTTAAGAATGAAATTTCTGCAAAATACTATACCTGAATGCTATAAATAAAAACATATTGATTATTTTTACTGTTGTAATAATATTATTTATAAATGCAAGGAAATGCATACATTTTAAGTGTTGGTATTTTAGCATATTCAAAGCTTGTAATCAATATCTAATTTTAGAGCATTTCATTGCCCACAAATAAACTCCATACACATTAGCAATTACTTTTCATTTTTCCCTCTCAGCTCCAAATAACTATTAATATACTTTCTCTCTCTATAGTTTTGCCTATTCTAGATATTTTTATACACAAGTCAAATACTGAGTGGTTTGTTACTGGCTTCATTTATTTGGCATATGTTCAAAGTCATTCATGCTGTAGATACTATAAGAATTATGTTCCTTCATATGAAAGAATAAAATTATATTGAATAACACATTCATGCAAAAGTTAGTAAGCAACTTAATTTTTCACCATTTTAGCTACAATTAGTAATTTGAGGGCATGATGTTTTGTAGGCTTATATATATTTACATGTTTCTTGGATCTATACCTAAGATCAGAGTTTATGATCTTATGGTTACTCTGTTCTTAGCATTTTAAGAAAATAGCAAACTGATTTCCAAGATGGTTTTGTCATTTTTTATTATTATCCAATGCAATTAAAGTAGAGATGACTAATGTTGTTATAGTATTGGGGTTATAATCATCATTAATTCACCGATAGATCAATCTGCCCATATGCTAAAGTGAAGTGTTTTGGTTCTTTAAATTTTTGGATTTTGACAATCACAAAAGACTCCAAGCAAGTTTTTTTTTTTTTTTTTTTTGGTTTTTGGGCCACACCCAGTGATGCTCAGGGGTTACTCCTGGCTATGTGCTCAGAAGTTGCTCCTGGCTTGGGGGACCATATGGGAAACCAGGGGATCGAACCTTGGTCCGTCCTAGGTTAGCACAGGCAAGGCAGGCACCTTACCTCCAGCGCCACCGCCTGGCCCCCAAGCAAGTTTTTCTAAGAGTTAGAACTAAAGTAATAACATTAAAATTTTTTGAAAGAAAATGTTCATTACAGGAACTAGAAACAGAAGACTTAATGGGTTGAGAACGTGACTTGTCTGTTGTCAAGCCTGGTTCAATTTCCAGTACCACATATATCCCTGAGACTGCCAGGAGTATTCCCTAAGAGTCTAAAATCTATGAGTAAGCCAGGAGTAAGTATAGAGCCAGGAGTACCACTAGTGTGTCCAAAAACTAAAAAGAAAAATGAAAAGTATATGAAACTGAAACTGTAGATTTAAGAAATATTGACAAAATTAAGTCCCATTATATGTCAGAATAAGAAAGATAAAGTGGGGCTTTCTGTATCTAAGTAAGATGCATATATTTTGAGCCAACTTTTGTCATTGCTACAATTTCCACAATATCAGATACTTTTGATTTATATAATAATAATCATTTTATTTATTTATGACTTATCTTTTTTGTTACTCATAACAAAAACATGACATATTATTTATAAATTAAGCATGGTAGTAAAATATATTTTAAGAATTAAAATGATAAGAGTCAGAGAGACAGCTGAGAAATCCTGCAGAAGAGAGTAGGAAGTAGAGCCAAACAATGTAGAGTTCAGGACTCAAAATAAAAACAAATAAAAAAAAGTTTAAATTATGGTTTTAATAAATACAACTTATTTATATGTATTTCTATAACTCATTAATTATTAGCTACTCTTGAACAATGTTATTATTTTTTGTTGCTGTTTTAAGAGAGATTGCTGATATTATTTGTGGTGCCAGTAATCAAACAAGGACGCCAGTAACAAGCATGGAAACACTTTAATCATGCCATATGATCTGTCATCCCTGTATGTATCCATTTTTTATATAGTTGGTTGTTAAAAATGCTATTTCTCTATGACTGAAAAGTTTTTTTCAGAATTTTAACTTTAGGTCTGATTTATGAAAGAAGCAAAGTCTTCTGCTCTGTAGCTATCACCTATAGGTGATATCTCCACCACTTTCACATGTATGCTTTAGTTTTATATCATTTTGGCAAGTGCAACATTCGCAGTCAAGTAAAAAAGTTACATTTGAAGTAATAGACAGAATGAGACAAAGCATTTGTCTCTTGATATAATCATGCAATTTCCAAAGACTGGTTGAATAAGAAAAAAAATGCATTTGGGCATTCAGATCCTATTACATCAGGCAGGAAACACTGTAGGTGTGAGGAAATGTAAATCAAGAAATAAGAATTCATCATTCATAAGACAGTTGTAATAAGGATGACAGATCCAGACTCAGAGCTGTTAATCCTTGGCCTATTTCTCCACAGTGGTTTAAGCAAGTGGCTGGACTGCAGACAGATGGGAATTAATGTGAAGCTTTTTATAGTTAAAAAAAGTGATAGTTTTTCCTTCATGTATAACTAAAATAAGGACTTCTTGAAATATAAGCTCTGTCCAAATTTCATTCCACAGAGCAGTAAAACAATTAAAAAATTAAAATACAGATAATGTAAAAAACTGATTCTCCTAGTTCTTAACCACCTAGAAATTTTCTCCTTGATGATTTATATATACATGCATATGTGCATATAATGTTTACTTTATGTATATTAAATAACTTGATTGTAAGTATTGCAGTGATTTTTTTTTCAGATACTATGTTGTCTTGCCTATTTCTTCAAATGCTAAAAGAAATCCAGTATTGCTTCTACCCACATGACTACTTGACATTTTTCTAGGACATTTAACTCATGTGCAAGCATATAAGAGAGTAGTACCAGTCTATTGAATGACTTCCCAATTTCCTGCCCCATAAAACCCATAATATTCAACCAATAGCAAATGGTGTCCATTAGGTTCACTCAACCACCACTCCACATATTCATCTTTCTAAAAGTCTAGCACTAAGACATGAGAAAGTTACAGTTATTTTAGAGTTAAGTTAGCTTGCTAACTAACTTCTTTGCTCTTAATATTTTATAAATTGCTATAGGCCTCTTACATAATTGTCATTTTTCTTAAATGTAGCAGCAAAGTTAAGAAGCTACACTTTTCATTTAATTAGATCTGTTTTAGGAATCATTATAGTTCAAGTTTGCTCCTGGTATAATTGCTTTATTTTGATTTCCTTACTTTTTATGTCATTTCTTTTCCATGTCAATATGATTAAGGCTCTTTTTAGAAACAGCATTTCAGACCACCTTTACTTATCTAACTATAGTTCTTATGACTACATTTTTAAAGTTCCATTTCCACTCAGATAGATCCTTTAATTTTATAGCTTTTTTTTCTCTTTCCAAAAACCTACATATACACAACATCTGGACACAAATTGTTTTAATGGTTTAACTCAAAGTGGTAAAACACTTACTATCATTTAGGGAAATATGTCACTTTGCAGATCCAGAATGCCAAGACCTGGGACCACCATGGTGACCTTTCATAGTATGGCTCAGTAAGTTCAGTTAAACATGAATAGATTGACTACAATAATTTAGTAAAATACTAAATTTATGATTTAGGCACTATTTTAAAGCATATCATTTGGGCATATGTTCTAAAAATGTAGCTGTAAAAAGGATATATTTTTGAAATGATATAGGAACTATTTAGCAGTTTTTATAATTGTGAAGTTCAATTTCCACTATTTATGGAAGACAAACAAAAGGTGCTGTTATGGGTTGAAAAAGCACATTGTTGATAAAAGCCCACAGGTTGGAAGATGGCAGAATATGTCCTTAAAGGAAGCATCTTGTCTGAATGGAGAAAAAAAGTTGTTTTATAGAAAAAAAGAGGACAGGGAAGTTCATTTCTAGGAAAAGAGACCAATGGACACAAGAATAGTCAATAAAATACTTTCACAGTTGAGTCCCCTGAGACACATTCCATCTGGTCTATGTTCTAAAACAAGGTAAGAGTTAGACTTTGGGGAAAGGAAAAAATCTGAAAGACTTGTAATTTTCTTTGAATTTTTTGGTCAAGGACAGAAATGTATGTCTAATATTGATCTTTAGTCTAGTTGTATTACTTTGTCAAAGCAAAACATTAATTTTAACTTTCTATATATGCGCTTTGTACATCTTTGTTACTTTTTGAGGCCATTTGATGACATTTCCAAACAGAAACATAGAAAGGGAAATTACTTTTGTGATTGTTAATAACTTGTGACAAAAAAAGAAAAAAAAACACTTGAATATTGGGGACATTCACAAAGAATAAAGAACAGATCACTTCCCTCAGGGTATTGGCTTTTGGAAAATTCTTTCACTATCAAGCATTACACGTTTGGACTACTTTTAGCAGCAAGTTAGGAGTAAAAATACTTTGAAAAGTACAGCTGAATATATTTAACTTGGAAATAGTTGAATCTGTCACTGGCCTGTTCTACAAGATGAGATAATAGTAACCAGAAAATGAATCCACTTAGGATCTATCAAGATCTATCTAAAGAAGAAAAAAAAAAGGAGGAAAATATAAAAAAAGAAGAAGCAATGACAAAATGCACAATAGCCACAATAAAAATTACTAAACAACAACACAAAAGAGAAAAAAATAAAATAACAGAGGTGCTTGCTGCTCAGATTCAGAGTCATAGGGAGTGTGGGTCATGTGACAAACCAGTGAAAGCTGTCCAAATAACAATAAAGGTATGTGCTGCTACAGAGTCCAATTATTGCATGCTATGCAGTGGACCAAAATAAAAAAAAAAGATAGAGATTGCAGGATACCCATCCACACAGGTCAGAGACCAAGCAGGCTGAAGTTTACAAAGGCTGCATGATAATCTCTCACCCACATAAACTTCCCTGACACTTCCCTGGCAGTGAGGAATGACATAGAAAAAAAAACATCTTAAGTGTTGTGATATTAAGGAATCACATTAAGGCAGCAAAAAACCTCACCATGCTTGGTGGGTAAAGACTGCAATCCTGGAGATATAATCACTAGTAATCCCTAACATGACCTCTATGAAATGGAGTTCAGTGTGGAACTTCAACAAGCTCAAAGAAACAGTGGAGCAAATTGTCAATTAAACATAGGAAGATTTGAATACAGTAAAATACAGACAGAAATGCTACAACTGAGAAAGTTAATAAGCAAAATGAAAAATTTGTTGTAAGGCCCCATCAGCAGAGAAAGGCTATGGAGGATAGAATTAGTGAACTTGAAGATGAAGTGTTAAACCCTCAAGGCAAGAACAGAAAATGTAAAAAAGCCTGAAAATAAAAGAAGGTGGAAAGAATTATCAAATAAACTGTAAACAACAAAACTTTCAGATAAATTTAATAGAATCAGGGCTGGAGTGATAGCACAGCGATAGGGTATTTGCCTTGCATGTGGCAAACATAGGACGGACCGGTTTGATTCCTGGCATCCCATATGGTCCTTTGAGCCTGCCAGGAGTGATTTCTGAGTGCAGTTCCAGGAGTAAACCCTGAGCACTGCCTGTATGTGACCACCCCCCCAAAAAATAGCAGAAACAACATAGAATCATTGAATTCCAGAAAGCCAGGAAGAAAACTTGTATGAAGAAACAACAGTCAAGGACTTTATTGCTGAGAAGTTCTCAGAGCTAAGGAGTACCTCTCCCCGTATCTTGAAAAACTAAAGGGTAGCAGCTAACAAAGACCCCCCAAAAAAAGACCCCAAGACACATCCTAGTCACAGTGATGAAAGTCAGATGGATTTAAAGTACTGAAAGCAACAAGATCAAAATGAGAAAGCACATTCAAAGAAGCATCCTTAAGATTTACAGCAGGGGCCAAAGTAATAGCACAGTGGCAGGACATTTGCCTTCCATGAAACCAACTCTAAAGGACTCAGGTTTGATTTCAGCATTCCTTATGGTCCTGCTTGCCTGCCAGGTGCAATTTCTGAACACAGTATCAGGAGTAACCTTTAAGGACCACTGGGTGTGGCCTAAAAACCAAAAACGTATTTGCAGTAGATTTATAACAAACATCCTTCCAGGCCCAAAGGTAGTGGGGGGTTAAAGTGAAAAAATATCCACAAAATAAATGGCTCATCATAAACACCTCACCCAGCGAAACATTTATTTAGATTTGAAAATAGGATATACAACCTCATGGATAAACAGTTCAAGAACTTTACAGACTCAAATTCAACTTTAAAATAAGAATAAACACAAACTTGAAATTAAAGGTTAGAAGTCAATTGTTCAAACAAATACCTCCCTTAGAAAGACTGGGTCCACCACAAATATCAGACAACAAAAGCTTCAGAGATAAAGAAAAGACAGAAATGGTCAGTTATCAATAATCAAGAAATATGGAAGAAGTAGTCATACCTCTAACCATATATACAGTCAATGAGTCACCAACAAAATACTTAAACCAAATGTTAATTGACTTGAAGAAAGGTATCAATAACAACATAATTATTGTTAGGGACATAAATACAGCTCTGTAAACTCTTAATAGATCAACCAGAATATATATGTAAATATATATAAAGTCATATATATGTCATATATGTGTGGCATAATATCACATATATATGATTCATATATATTTGACTTTTCATTCTCCAAAGGTTGAATACACATTTTTCATCAGTGTCTGTGAAACATTCTTCAAGATAGACCACATGCTGGACCACAGAACATATCTCCATAAAATCATGAGAATAGAAATTGTATTCTCTATCTCTTTAGTCTATGATGAACTGAACACAGAAGTCAAGTACAAGCAGAAACATAGAACTAGCTTTAACACCTAGAAATCAAATAGCTTATTACTATAAGTCTTGAGTCAGAGAGGAAATGAAAAGATTCATAAAAAAAGAATAAGAATATGAACTATTGGACTTTATGGGACATTGCAAAATCTGTACAAAGGGGGAAATTTATAGCTTTCCAGGCATTCATCAAAATGGAAGAAAGGGCCTAGATAAAGGCACAGCTTAAGAAATTGAAAAGGAGGGCCGGAGATAGCATGGAGGTAAGGCAAAAAGGTCATCGGTTCAAATCCTGGCGTCCCATATGGTCCCCCGTGCCTGCCAGGAGCAATTTCTGAGTAAGGAGCCAGGAGTAATCCCTGAGCACTGCCAGGTATGACACAAAAACCACAAAAAAAAGAAATTGGAAAAAATGGGAATATAGCACTGGTGATGGAGGGGGGGGTGTTCTTTACATGACTGAAACCCTACTACAATCATATTTGTAATCAAG
>PVKC010035664.1:0-13409 GCA_004027635.1 Crocidura indochinensis | reverse complement strand
CCATATGGGGCACCGGGATTCGAACCGATGACCTTTTGCATGAAAGGCAAACACCTTACCTCCAAGCTATCTCCCGGGCCCCAGCTTCTCTGTTTAAAGCTCAGCACCCTTCCCTGAACTCTGTTATTTTTTCTTGCATGCAAGAGGATCGATCCCAGTGAGCTTGAGAATCAGAGAATCGTAGTTTAAACATGTTTGCCTGAAGCCATTGGGATCCATTCATTCCCATCATCAGAGAAGCTTTTGCATGGAAGGGGAAAAAAGCAATTCAATTAAAAACAACATTATAGAAATGTGCAGGGTCTAATTTCACTCCGGATGGCAGTGAGATTTCAGGGAACAGCTCAAATGTGCCTTCGAATGTGCTCTCAGCTCCCTCAATGGGAAATTGCTCTGCACAAGTGGGGCTTCCCAACGCCGACTCAGCTGGTCTGAGCTCAAGTCAGATGAGGCCGATCCCAGCTCAAGTCACACAGGGGATATTTCCCCCACAGTCACACAAAAGGATCCTACCTTATTGTCAGGCCAGACCCTTCCTTCATTCCACTTCCAAGAGCCACAGATTTTCAAGTCATGTGATTAGCTGAATTCACTAGATTTTTTTTTAATAAAGTACAGCAGGGAGGGTGCTCACCTTGCACATAGTGTGGGTTTGACCCTGGCACAACATGGCTCCACCAGGCGTGATCCCTGAGCACAGAGACAGGAGTAAGCATTGAAAACTGCTGGGTGTAACCTGAAATTATAAAATAAAACAAACCCTCTCATCAAGGGGAAATGTGTGATTGCGTGTGAAAGTAGGCAAGGTTGCTGGATGAGCACTTGACCCTGTGCACAGAAACAGGTTCACTGGGGTCAGCAGCCTTAGGCTGGGTCACCTCAAACCAAACAGGCATTGGTGAGCTGATCTTCTCAGAGGTGGGTGGGTGCAGCTGTTCACAGCAAAGCAGAAGACAGAGATCTGGATGTCCTTTCTGGACATCTGGCAACAAAGCCAGGATAGAGAAGGCAGGGTGGGTGAGGACACAGGACACAGGAAGAACCGACTCCCCAGAAAAGCCCAGCAAAGGTTCCGCTGGACATTCCCAGAAAGGGATAGAAATTAACATGGTGACTACCCTGAAGTTCTACCCAAGAAGGTGTGAAGGTTCACAGAGCCTTCTAGAAGGACAAAGTTTGACTATGTAAATGTGTCATTGCTTCTGGACCACTTGGTCCCTTAGGACCAAATCAAGGAGCTGCAGGGTAAGAATAAAAGCCAATAAAATTAAGACTCCTGACTGTGTGCTCAGAAGTCGCTCCAGGCAGGCTCGGGGGACTATATGGGATGCAGGCGGAATTCAAACAGGGGTCTGTCCTGTGTTGGCTGTGTGCAAGGCAAATGCCTTACTTACTATCATGCCAGCCCCAATGAATTCTTGAGATGCAATAAAAGTTCTCCAGATAAAATAAAACAAGAAGACAGGGTTTAGAGGAGCTGCCCTTTTACTGTCCTTGAGCTGCTTAACCATGGGACTCTTATGTGGACCCAGGCCTGAAAGGACCTTAGCCTGACACCACTGGAGGCCCCAAAAGGCTCTGCCTAACTAAGAGAAGGTCTGGGAACAAATGAAGGGCAAAGAAGAACAACATTTTCTCTGCCAACCCTTCACCTTGCAACCACCCTTGCTATGACTCTCACCCACAATCTGTGCACAACCACACAGGGCAAGTTGGGAAACTCCTGAAGAGTCAACTTAGAACCAAGGAGGTGCAGGTGTTGTTGACAGCTCGCTCACATGCGTACATGATGCACACACACACACACACACACACACACACACACACACATACATGTTGCCCATGTCTCGGGGTTCACTCTGCTTCGTGCTCTAAGTTCTTTGAGCTGTGCCTGCTCTGTGTCTGCCCTGTCCCCTTTCTCTTTAGGCAGAGAAGCTGCCCCCACCTGGCCACTTTGGATCTGTGCAGGTATAAGTGGCTTCTGCTCTCACTTCTTAGGCAACACCTGGTGTGAGATGCACCAAAATTCCTAGTGCATCTCTCCCTACGTGCTGTGAACATGTGCGGCTTATGTGAACATGACCGTGTATGGACATATGCCAGCAACCGTATTTGAATGCAAGTCTGTGCATATTTGTACATATTTTATATATGCTTTGTGGGCATGTATGTGCATGTGAACATGTGTGCATTTGTAGGCATCTGTGTGCCACTGTGCATGTGTGCTCACATATGCATGTATGTGTGCACTGTGTGTCTGCACATGCATGTTAGTCAAGCGAGAGGCCCAGAAGGGTGCAACAGAACCACGTTAATTGCAATCACTTGCAGGGAGCAGAGAAGATTGGGGTAAAGGTCTGAGGCTTTACTCCCCAGACTTTTGGCCACATCCATGCTCATCCTTAGTTGGAATGTGTGTGCTAGAACCAGGACAGATTTTTGGACCTGGACTAAGGGAAGTGGACACCCTGGGGTGGAGTCTGTCATGTCAAGGACAGTGCTGTTGACCATGACACTGAATGAAAACCAGGAACTGTCTCTAACAGAGGCTCTGTCTAGCCTGGATGATCAGAGGACTGGGGCCAGACCCCAGCTCCTCCTTTGTTTCCACTTCTCCCAGGTTGCCCTCACCAATTCTCTCATGGGCTCAGTCCCCAAGAATGGGAGTTCGGGCACCTGGATCCCCACTGAGCTCTGGCAACACGCATCCATGTAGTGAGCCTCAGAGGCAGAGTCACGGCAGAAGACACTGTCCCTTCGCTGACCCTGGGCCCATGCCTGAGTGTCCCCGTGATCCCAGATGCCGCACAGGGAAAGGCCAGTCCCAGTTTGTTTATTTACTGCAAAGACTGGTCCCTCGGTGAGCAGCTCTGCAGAGCTTCCTGCTGGGCTGGGGTCTGGGAGTCAATGTATTTTTAATTACAAAATTCACACCCTGCTGCTGACCAGGGCTCCTGAGCTATATTTGCTCCAGCTACTGTCCCGGTTCTCAGTAAATAAGAGGTAATTATAACCTTGACAGGTTTGTTAATAGAAATGAAGCAGTCACCAAAAATATAATCCATCTTTTATTCCTTTCAAAGCAGCAGCGAATTAGGTTTGGGTGTATCTGGTGCAGATAAAGAAATAAATTGAGGGATTGAGAGTGGATGCAAACCAAAGTGTCCCACTTACAATATGGGAGGCCTTGGTTCTGAGGGACCTACAGTGCTGAGGGGCTGCAAGGTACTTACAGTGCAGAGGGCTCCATGCCTCTGACACAAGGGCCCAAAACTGGGGCAGTTGGGATAAGAAACATTAATGGAGCAAAAACATCACAGTTAGACTCTGAGGAGCCATCATTTTCTGGTTTTAATTTTCCAAATATGAGTAAAGCTTAGCTGCAAATAATCTTGCTGTCCCAAGGAATTTAAACTGTGGAATGGCCTAAAATTCCCAAATCGTGACTCATGCTGAAAGAGGAAGCCTCAGTTTCCTCTTTTGCCAGCTGCTGCAACAGTTTTCTTTTTGACTACTACTTTCTGACTACTCCCATCCTACGCTTTTAAACATTCTGGTAATTCCCAAGACCATGGAATTGTGTCCAGAGTTTAAACTCAGTGGGAAGCTCAGATAAGGGAGGTAAATGACCAAATCCAAGCTTCAGCCCAGTCAGACCCCTCTTGGATACTGGCAGTCTCTGTAACATTGTCACCCATTGACAAGGATTCAGAGAGCCTTTCAAGGCCTGAACAAAAACTCAAAAAAAAACAAAGACTATAAGCACCTCACAAAAAACCAGCCATACTGCACTTAGTCCCATGCCAAGTCTTTCCCCACATGCTGAGCTCCTTCTTCCTCCCCCACTTTCCAATCAACTCTTCTACCTTCTCACTGAGTTCAATGGTTTTATTCTTGGAGATACAGAGAAACCCAGACATCAGGGGCCCGTGCAGAGACTGGCACCAGCCAGATGCAGAGGGAAGGAAAGAATTTTGTGATACTCTATAGAGATCTACTAGAAATAAATACTGAAGGCAGGAAAGAGTATTGGGGCAAAGGTACCTGCTGGTTGAAGATACACTAGAATGCCCCTGGTTTAATGCCAGAAACACCAGGTGGTTCCCATCCACCCAACCATGGCTAGGAGCAGGTCTTGAGTGCCCCGAGAAAAGCCTTCAACATCCTCAATAATCCCAGTCAGCCATTTCCCTCGTGAACGAAGATTTGATGTTTCTGCACTTCTACCTAATTGTGGTTGGACATCTCTCTATTCACTAGTTTAACAGAGTTTTGTGCAAGTCCATACTATGCTGCCATCATCATTCTGTTCTCTCAGTGTGGTTCCTTCTCCATTCCTGTCATTCTGCCTTGCAGTCCCCACATCTGCTGGTCCACTATGCAGACCCAGCCTGGCTCAGGGATGTTTCTGCTTCTGCTGCCCCTATTTGGAGAACCCAGATAAGCTCTGAACCCACCTAGTGGGTGTTCTTTCCCTTCTCAGAGACCTTTGCAGAAGTAGGTGCTCCCCTGGGACCCTGGGATGGGAGAGAGTACTCATCATACTCAGTGTCCAGACTCCAGGTTCTCCCCCAGGTCCCCGGCTACCATGCTGAGTCTGAGCCCAGGGATCCTCCAGCCTAGCCTGCAACACTAATGATGTCCCTGAACGCTGGGCAGAGCAGGGAGGTGTGGTACATGAAATTGTGCCTCAGTTTCTTCACTGTGCCATAGGAGCCACTGGGGATAGGTACAGGAAGTTTCCCAGGGTCATCAAGGAGGAGAAATCTTGGTGAGTGGTGATGCTTAATATGAATATTGCTCGCTCAGTCTGGGGAAAACCCTGGGTTACTGAAGTCTTCTCAGGACCACCTGTCTATAAATCACAAAGTTTCAACACACATCTGAGAGAGGAGGGAGAGACGAAAAAGAGTGAAGGAAGGAGAAAGAGAGAGAGAGATCCAATCATCTCAGAAATGACAGCAGTTTGCTCAGGTCCATTGGGACAAGATCTCCCTCAGTCACCTCACCTCATCCTCTCAGCAACCAAGGGCTCCCCAGCTTCTCCCTTTGTCTCTGGCAAGATGAATGTGTGGGTGTGGATGTGTGGGTGTGCAGCTCTGACATCATCATTTCCTGATTGTCACCCTTACTGGGATGTTCGGAAGAGGGAGAGAGAAATAGAGGTACGTAGTATCCTTTGGTTTAAAATTTTTTATTAATATCTTATTTAAGCACCATGATTATAAACATGTTTGTAGTTGGGTTTCAGTCATAAAACTATATCCCCTTCACCAGTGGAACCTTCCCACCACCAAGACCACCACTAATGACTCCCTCCACCTCCACTTGTCTTCTTTCTAGCTCCAGAGCAGACCATGAGTCTCATGGCTTCTCTTTGGCTCCTGTGAGCTCACAAGGCTTTCAACAGCAACATGGAGCTATATGCATAGTTATAAACAGCACAGCTATAGGCTGCTATAGTCATGGGTGGGTACATTTCAGCCAGACTTCCATCTATCTCCGTGTCTCTAACTCTCCCTACAAAGACCACTGCTCACCTGCAGATATGCATTTTGTACCATGTCTCAGAATTGGCATATGGATAACATAACTCTAGACTCTAGGAATCCACATTCCCATTCTGGGGTAGCTTAGGAATAGAGCAATTTCCCCACAGCTGCTCTGCTGCCTTCAACCTGAATCAGGAACACACTTTGAGAGAGGAGTGGCCTTATGGGTCCTCCTATCATTGTTTTGATGAACATGGAGCTCCAGGACTCACCTTGTGACTGGGACCTTCAAAACAGTTCTCTAGATAGTGTCTGTGGGATCCTAGACCACCATAGGTTTCTAAAGAAACCTTGGCCTTTTAAAAATGGCCAAGGTGGAGCTGGAGTGGTATCACAGTGATAAGATATTTGTTTTGCACACGGCTGATCCAGGACGAATGCAGGTTTGATTTCTGGCATCCCATATGGTTCTCTGAGCCAAGAATAATATCTGAGCACAGAGCCAGGAATATCTGAGCACAGAACCTGAGCACCCAAAAACCAAATAAATAAAAAAATGGCCAAGTGAGTAAAGGAACCAGCATTGTGAAGCAGAGATGTGTTTCCCATGAGCTGCTCAGAGCACAGAGAGTGTGTTAGTGAAAGAGAAATGGAGAGTGGCTTGGCAGGCACATAGACTGGAGGAACCAAGGGCACAGTCACCCACCTGGGCAAGGCTGGTCTCACTTCATTTCCTACCCAGGTGCCTGCTCTCTGAGCACTGCTGATCACACACCTGCAGCCTCTGCCCTCAGGTGTCTCTGCCTTGCTCGTCCTGACATAACCTTGAGTGACTCTGTACTGTCAAGGTAAGGAGCATCCTGAGAAACTTCTGGCAGTCTGAGTCAGCCGCACATTGGGTGCTGCGTCACTGCTGCTCTGTCTGAAGCTCAGGGGTGACTTTGTTCAGAGGGTAACAATACAGTGCATCTTCCCTAATGAGCTGTTCTACCTATAGGACGGCTCCACAGCCAGTTCTCCAGGGAAATGGAAGTTAAAATGATTGGTGAGAGGTAACACATTTGCATTCACCATCACTCCTGTGAGAAAGAGTCCAAATGAGCAGTGCTGCTCTAAAATGTGTAAATGATTACACAATCATGATAATCTCATCCAGAACACCTTCTGGATGGTTCTGCAAAGGGAAAAAACAACACATTACACGATGCTCTAGTGTCGGGTCATACAGTGAACTATGGAGCCCCGAAGTCTCATTTGACACCCTGTGTTTCTACAAATCATACACTACCTGTTTACTGCTTTAGCTAAAATTCATAACGGACTTCTTTACAGTGGCAGAAATACACTTCTCTGACTTTTAGAATGACTAGATTATGAAAATGTCATCCAAGGCAGTGTTTATTCCCTGGAAGTAAAATCAGATTGGACAGGACACCAAGGAGAATTTCGATGACCTTCTCGCCATTTGAGTAGCATAAATCTAGTCTCCATGCCGGTGCTCCAGTGATGATGATCCAGAAAAACTATTGTTTAAAAAGTGTTGCAGGACCATTCACTTCACTTTTAAAAAGAGCAGGTCAGCACTTTCATTACACATTCCTTGTTTAAGAAAACAAGTTGGAAATGCAAAGGTACGATGGAGATGTCTTGTGTGCTGCACTGTAGATTTCTGTTGACTTACCTAAATTCTTGACACTTGTCTCTTTTTTTCTGGATATACCTTGTGATGTTCAGAGCTTACTTATTTCTGGTTCTGCACCTAGGGGATCATGCCTGGTAGGGTTTGTAAGATAGAGCCTGTGTCGGCCATCTACAATGCATGGGGCTTGCCTTTCAGCTAAATAACATTTTCAGAACTCATTAGATGGGCTTTCCCATAGGATCAGCATCCAAATGCATGGGGCATAATGTGTGAAATTATTAACCAAGGTAAGCAGTGACATTCTTCTCTGTCAGTTCAGAGAGGCACAAACATAAACAATGTATGTCCGAAAAAAAAAGAAACTTATATGCAAATATAATTTACATATAAAAAAGAAATTGATATGTACATATGCATGTAGGTTCAGATATCTACAGATATACAACCGGATGATAGATTCAATTCCTTTTTTGTGTGTGTTGGGGGGGGTCACACCTGGCAGTGCTACTGGCTCTATGATCAGAAATTGCTCCTGGCAGGCTTGGAGGACCATATGGGATGCTGTGATTTGAATCACCATCCTTCTGCATGCAAGGCAACTGCCCTACATCCATGCTATCTCTCCAGCCCAAGATTCACTTTCTATTCCTATCCGAATTTCATCTTGTTACAAAAATTGAAGAAATAGTAATGCCAGATGGCACTACAGAAAAGCTTAGGCAAAAGTAACCTTCCTTCCAAATTAGGCATCTAGTGGGCATCCGTGATGAAGACAATGCTCTGGAGACCCTCTGAGCCTGCAGAGTCACCGCTTAAATTTATAGCAGATTTATAATCAAACACTAGTCGGCTTGCCTCATCTCAGCTGTGGAAGGATTGCTCTGCCCTTGTCTTTTCCTCTTCTTTCTTCTCCACCTCTTCTTTCTCTTCTTCCTTCCCACCATGATCATACCACGGAAGGCAAAGATCAGAAAAAACTGCAACAAATACACTCCTGTGCCAAGCCCTAGGCTAGGAGTTCAGAGAAGAAAGCTCCAACATATTCATGAAGGTACAGGAATAAATATGTGTATTTCTTTTTGAGCTTGTTTCTTTTATAATACAATTTAAATAAATTCTTCCCATCATAGCTACAATGGTAAAGAAATTAAAATCCAGGTGGGTTTGTATGGAAATGACCTGAACCTTTGTACTCTCTGGCCATGGAAACAGACCCAGTGAGTCAGGTGTTCTGGGACAGAGGGGAAGGGGGCCCTGGACATGCCTTAGAGAGGGTGTTTGAGCACACCCACACCTCCATCCCATTCCCAGACCCCAGGAAAGGGTGCAGGGTCATTCCTGGTGGAGAAACACCAGAGAACAGGATACTTGCCAACAAATAGCTACCCCCAGAGCTCTGGTTCTACCCACTGAAGGACACCCCATGTCTGTCCAATTTTCCTATCTGCCTAAATGGAACCTCCATAAGAAGAAAAAAGGTAGAGAGACAGATGAATAGAGAGAGAGTGGGAGAGAGTGAAGCAATTTTCTTGCTCTAGAACAAGGCGGGGGTGGGTGGAAAGGAAATGGGAGACACAGGTGATGGAAGAGTGCTGGCGAAGATGGTGTACATTGTATGACTTAAACCAACAACAAACTATTTGTAACCACGGTGCTTAAATAAAACAATTGAAAAAAATAAAAACAAAACAAAAAACAAAAGGAACCTCAGAATTTCTTCTTTCCACTGGGTCTCAAATCCCCTGACCATCCTCAAGAGTCAGGAACAGCCAACATGCCAATCAGAGGGATTTACTTTGATTTACTCAGATGAACATAACAACAGTTTCCAGACAGTTCTAAGACAAGAGACTCACATCTTCTCAAGTCTTGGTCAAACTCAAACCAGACTTTCCATTGTCCTGTGTGAAAGAGTCTTTGCCTGGAGAATTGCTGAGTCTGTCCTGCCTTCTCAGCATGGGGATGAGCTACTGAATGGTCCTGGAGATGCTACAAAGGGTCAGAACTCAGAGATGTGAGGATCTAGTGAACTTAGCAGAACCTTGATTAAATATTGATGGGAAACCTTGCATAGCTGAGGGGGAAATATGTCTGGCTGGGTATAGGTATGGCTGGGGTGGCTGGAAAAAAATCTCTAGCTAGATTCTTGGCCTGTCTTCCCCTAACAGCCTCCAAGATGAGCAAAGGAAATCCAGGAGGCTTCTTCAACAGTGTTACCAAAGCAAGAGTAGAAGCTGGGTCAGACAAAGGAACCTCAAGGCCTCTTCATCTGTGCCACAGAAATGCCAATGCCATGGGGCAAGACCTGGTCAGATGAGTTTCTATTAACCTGCATGACCTCATGGCCCTCCTCTCATTCTCTCAGAGAGACAAGGGTACCTTATAACCAGCCAATGATGCCCCGACTTCCCACCCTTGTCTAGGGAGGCTCTGAACACCATCACTGTCTGTCTACGGTTCTCAGTCATACCAAGGATCAGAGCAGGAACCCGGTCCTTCAGGGTCTATGGAAGGCCAGTTGGTGGGTATCACAGACAAAGGAACAGTCATTGATTACACTCTGCTCTGGAGGGTCTAGTGTGCCGAAAGGGGCCCTAAGAAGTGAGGGGGCAGAGTGCATAGGCACTCAGTGTCCCTGTCTCCATTGTGGGCACTGGCAGTCATACCCTGCTGTTCACACCCTACTGGTGAGCTCTTGAAATACTTCAAAACTGAGAATTGTCTGCAAACATAGACTGGGAGGGAGTGAGCCACAGCACACAACATACACATCTCTGTGCCATCCTACCTATGCTCTGGTGCTCTCCTCCCTGCCTAGGCCTCAACGAGTGATGCCTTCTTCCCGGCAAATGCTAAAGCAACAGCTCCAGGCTCTCTCTTGCACTGGGGCAACATGGCTGGGCCATCCACCTCGAGTGATGGGGGACCTGATACAAAGCAAAGATCAAAGCTTTCCATTATGGTTAATAAGGAATCCAAGTACATTGTAGGAGGAGGGATGATAAAGTGTAATTATCGGGGAAAACTTTAAGTATTTCCCTCTGAACTGTTTCAGGCTAGTACTTCTGTGGGTCTCTTTGATGGATATGATATCGTGTGGAACTACTAGTTAGAGGACAAGGATGAAATGAATCAAAATCAAATATTAGAAAATACAGCTCAATTTAAATCCAACTTGATGATGAAATCACACATATGGAACTAAGAAGATGGCTAGTTATGCTGACCCTGTAATGAATTATGAGTTATATTTTCGAGATTTCCCAGTAAACTCAAGTTAGGTCAGACCTATTCATAAAAATGCTCTTTTCCTTTGCGTCCCAAACTTGGCTCGTTTTTTTGATGCTTTGATGTTGATGGTCATTCGTGGCTCTCACCACTTGTTTTAGGTGATGCTGAGTGTTCGGTGAAGTCTTGCAAATAGGTTTAATTTTTAGAGGCACGTTGAGGAGAGAGGGAGAAAGAGAGAGAAAGAGAGAACAGAAAGTCAGGGGCCTGTACTCTGGGATGTTGTCATACAGTTCCGCAAGCACCACCAGGAGTGATCACTGAACACTGTTGAGTATAGCTTTGAATAAATAAACTTAATAAATAAATGATAAAAGCATGTTGAGTGGGCAGCTATTCCCACTAGTTTCTCACACAAAAACACAAAAATGAAAATGCATGAACTGTTGAGAAGTTGATTCCACAGACTCTGCTTGGTTGTTTTATTTAGGAAACCTTCCAGAGAGATTCTAGAAGCTCAAGAAGTTAAGTGGAAACTCTCTTTTAGAGTGGGCTCAGAAAGGGATTCTTCATAGTCTGCCAAAGCCAACTCATGAGTAACCAACCCAATGTGGTAAATAAAGCTAAGCTCAGAAACAAGAATCAGGAGTAGAAGGGGGGGGGAATGTTTTGTCATGTGGAGGAAGGAAACATAATGGGGTGCAATGGAACATGGAGATGAGGTGCACTGTTGATGAAATGAATGCTGATATCATGTGCTTGGGCAAAGTCTTCAGGTTCTCAAATTCTGAAGATTCTATGTTTATTAGAGGACACACAGCATCAGATGGGGACCCTGAACCCTAGTGTCTCTACATACTCTGCACGGAGGTGAGACTTAGAAACCACTTGGCCTTTTGAGCATGGGGAGGGAGCCTTTTGGACACGCACATGCCCCAGTGAACCAACAACTAGAAAGACGGGCCAAAAGCACCTCCAGGACTTACAGACACATGTGTATGCTGGTCCCTCCATTGTCCCTGCTTTTCAGCTACCTCACCCATGCTCCACACAGCTCTTCAATCCCCCACACCTTAGCCTCTGGAAATGGCTTCCAAGTATCTGTGCTTGAGCAATGCTGGACTTCCTACTCTCCAATTAAAACCTGCATGGCAACTCAGCTGGCCGCCTGTGAGAAGCCATCACTGCATCCCTGATGAAATATTGCCTGATATCAATCATGATTATAAGCCCCATTTCGAGGCAGATAGCGCCTGTCTGACAAGGGCCCCCTGAAAAGGAAGGAGGATTTTTCAGAGCGTGGTATTTGGTGCACTCCCCAAAATAACAGCAAGGTGCTGATTTCCTTATAAATGAGGACATTAAACTTTTCTCTGCTGAAATGGCCAAGGATTTATAGTCCAGGAAGTAAAAATAGCTTCAGCATGTGGCAGTCCTCAAGGATCAAGGCCGTGTTTGTTAGTGGATGAGTCACCTAGTAAACACACATAAAAATGACAGTGCCAAGCCCCATCCTCAGGATTCCAGATAATGACCAAATTAAAATAATGGTCTTTTCATAATTAGCCCTGTCACAGTGATATTCAGGTTCTTAATGAAAATGGGTTTTTGTTTCAATAGAAGCAATGTCTGGTGTCTCCCCAAATCATCCATCTAGATGTGTTCATGTGTTCATGTCAGGCAAACTTGGGAGACCATAGAGTAGCAACAATATCCATAGGTCAATGTTCCTGCTACTGCCCAGGCAGACATGCCTCTCTCCATTCCTCTGATATCCCCCTACCTTGTTATTTGCTGCACTCACAAGGTAGTGAAAGAAACTGTTTAGACAAATGCCGTGGTTTATAATCCACACAAATCATCATTCTTATGTTATTGCAGAGAAGCATGTTTATCTGATCCGTCTCCTGGAGGCATTTACTCTAAGTTTACTATGAACAAGGTGCTCCCAACCTCCACATATCTGCTTCCATGGGGTGGCTAAAATCGGGGTCCCTAATACCCCTACTGTCATGGTGCAGCTAAAGCACCTGGGTAACCAGTGCCCAGTGGCTCCCTCCTGAATCTGGTCCTTGTCCCAGTAGCCCTGGGCTTACACCTGGAGATTTATTTGTACTGGAAAAGATTCAGAAGATGCTTAGCAGGGACAAAAGCACTGAAGTCACTAGCAGTACTTGAGTCTTGGGCCAGAGAAACAGCACAGGAGAAGACATCTATGTATGTATCCAACCCTTGTTCCAGCTCCTGCATCCTAGAGGGTTCCCCAAGCAGTGCCAGTAGTGATCCCTGAGGATAGAGTCAAGAGTGATTCCTGAGCACCTCCAGGTGTGAACCATTCCCCTCTGCCCCCTCAATGTAAACTCTTCAGAGCAGAGAACTGAGGTCGGAATACACACTTTCCATGCAGCAGATCCGAGCTTGCTCCTTGGCACAGGACTGCCTCCTGAGGACCATCAAGAACCAAACAAAGCAGTGTCTTTAATGAAAGATTTCATGCACCACTAGCTGCCCTCATGGGCAAAACCAGCTCCTTACTCACTCGGTGCAGAGACTAACCCTGCATGACTGTGCTACGGAAGCAGGGCACAAGCCTGGAAGTCTTCTCCAAGGCGGCTGATATAGTGCATGGAGGCCAAGGCAGGTCCCAAAGTCCCTGCCAGAAGGAGGCCTGGAGGGTGCTGCCAGCTGCCTGGGGTGAACCTTCATTCCAGATCCCTAGCCGGACACTGTCATCACAAACACGAATTCAGGCAGAGCCAGTGGCCCTATTACCCTGGCAGGCTCCAGAGATTCCTACAGAAATAGAACAGGAATCGTGTGCTGGGTTTATCAGAGCATGGCAGCCTGAGTCTCTGCAGTGGGACCCTTCGAGTGTGCACAGAGGGGCTGGAAAGATGCCTGGGTCCTGGGAGCACCTCTATTACACAAAACCCTGGACTACAGAGACCTTCCTTCCTTCTTCCTTCCCTCCTTCCCTCCCTCCCTCCTTCCCTTCCTCTTTCTTTCCCTCATTCCCTCCCTCCTTCCCTCCCTTCCTCCCTTCCTTC
>PVKC010035663.1:0-13392 GCA_004027635.1 Crocidura indochinensis | reverse complement strand
TTTAGACTATTGACATTGAAGGAAATGATTGTCATGGGATTTAATGTCATCTTTGTGTATAAGTTTGGTGTGTCTGTTGGTCTGTCTTGTTTTAAAGTAGACTTTCAGTTTTTCCTTTAAGGTTGGTTTTTTATCTGTAAAGTTTCTGAGCTGTTGCCTAACTGTGTAACTATGTATACTTCCTTCAAACCTGAACGTGAGTCAGGCTGCGTGCAGTATTCTAGGTGACACATCCATTTCATTCAGACTTGTCACAATATCCCACCACTGTCTTTTGGCCTTGAGAGTTTCTTGTGAAATGTCTGCTGTAAATCTTAAAGATGTTCCTTTGAATGTAATTTCCCCTTTGGATCTTGCTGCTTTCAGTATTCCAACTCTATCTCGGAGATTTGTTATTATGACTAGCATGTGTCTTGGGGTGCTTTTCTTTGGGTGTCTTTAGCTTACTCTTTTGGCATGCAGGACTTGGTTGCATTCAGTCTATCTCTGGGAGTTTCTCTGTAATGATGTTCTTGATTATTGATTCTTCCTGGGGATTGTCTTCCTGGGGATTGTCTTCCTGGGTTTCTGGGACTCCAATGATTCTTATGTTGCTTTTCTTGAATTTATCAACATTTCTATTTTCATCTGTTCAAAATTTTGAGTATTTTTTCCATTGTATGATCATTTGCCTTAAGATTCTTTTCCAATCTCTTCTGCTGCATGAAGTCATTCTGCATTTTGTCTTCTAGTTCACTGTTTCTGTCCTTGGCTGCTGTTACCCTATTGGAAAGACTTTCCATTGAGTTTTCAGTTCAGCTAGCATGTTTTTCAGATATGTTATTTCAGTTTGTAGTTTTCTGATTTCAATCTTTATGTTCTGTTCAGCTCGAGCTCTATTTCTTTGATTTTCATGAGGATCCTCCATATTTCTATTCTAAACTCCTTATTTGAGAGATTAATCAGATGATTGGTATTTTGAGGATCATCAGAGCTATCATCTTCATTCTCTGTACGTGGTGTTTGCAT
This sequence comes from Crocidura indochinensis, assembly GCA_004027635.1. Lineage (NCBI taxonomy): Eukaryota > Metazoa > Chordata > Mammalia > Eulipotyphla > Soricidae > Crocidura > Crocidura indochinensis. The sequence continues at coordinate 12,384 of PVKC010035663.1, read as the reverse complement.
GTGAGGTTTCCCCATTGTCATACTTGTAGTGTGATTTTTTTCTGCGTATTATGGTGGGGTTCTTTAGTTAGAAAGAGAGTGCAGCAGTGAAACCAAGTGGAGCAGCCATACTCTTCTGTGGCCTGGAGGTGAGAGTTTATGCTGGGCTCTTCTCAGCCCTCTCTGAGAGGTTCAGGAGACATGAGAGTAGAGAAACATGCACAGGTAACAAGCCTCCTCAGTGTCTCCCAGTTGGTAATCTCACAGCAGGGGCAGTTTCCTCCCTCCTGCCTTCACAGACAAAGGATCTGCCTTTCTCCTGGGGCATCTCTGGTAGGTGATTTTCACTCACTTGGTCTTTCTTGGCCTTTTGGCTTGGGCACCTCTAGGTGCAGGAGAGTAGAGAAACACCGATTTAAGTTATTTTTTAAAATGAGCTCATTTTATATGTATCTTGATTCCCTGTTTTCTTATATTTTTGTTTTATTATTTCTAAAATCCCTCATCATCTAAATAGAATTCGTTGTGATAAGGATTTAACTTTCTGTTAAACATTTAACAATTAACTAAGCATTATTTCCTTTTATCAGTCAAATAAGTTGGCAGATTGGTCATTGTTAAAAAGCATTGGTTAATGTAAAATAAGGTAAGGGAAAGTACTCATTCATTTTAATGATATTTTTTTCAGTATTAGCAATGTATTTTTAACTAAATCAGACATAATATCTCTACTACTTAAGATTGATTATTTTCTTTCCTTTTACTTTTCATTTTTCAATTATTTATTATAACATTGTGATTTACTAAGTTGCTCATAAAAAGTCTTTTCAGGCAGTAAATGTCCCAATACCAATCCTACTACCAGTATGTCCTCTCCATGCATATCTCCAGCTTCTCACCCACATCTGCAGCCTGTTCCCTTAGCATAAATAAATGCACTTCATGTGATTTGTTACAACATAAAGACAAATAAAACGATCAAAATTTAGATCAATATAAAGTCAATTTATAACCATTCTTATATCTCACAATGACATTACTATAGTAGGTCAATGTCTGAGTTGGTTGTTGTCAACCAGTTGTTGAGTTGTCAACTGAGCTGGTTGGTGCTAGTCGAGAATTCTGTATTATTTGTGTTTATTAAATACAGTAGTCTTCTATGCAAATTTTGCCATCTGATTTGTGAGATACAGCTCAGCTGAGTGTGCTATGAAATTTAGAAGTATTGGGCAACTATATATATAAGTTATGTAGCTGTAATGAATTGGTAATTTGGTATTTTTTTGACATTAGTTATTGACCTGGTTTCTGTGCCAGAGTATTGGGTGTGGCTTGGAGTGCTCTGCTTTTTAGCAGAAAGAAAAATCTGCCTGCCTCCATCTAAAGAAGGTTCTAGAGTTGTCAGCCTAGATAGGTATCTCTGAGAATTACATATATCAATAGTCATTGTGTACTTTTCAATATTAGTTGTGGAGCTAGGTTGTTCCTCTGCTGGAAATATGACCAGTCTAGAACTTAGTATTTTCATATACCAATGGCATAAAGAGATAAGTCCAAAATATTTTACAGAAGCATGTAATTGACCAGTCAAAAGAATAAATACAACAGAGGTGGGACCAAGGAGTAAAGTATTTGCCCTGCATGTGATTAACCTTACTTCAATCTTCAATAGCATATGAACCCTGAAATAGCATCAAAATTTGATTATGTGACATAGAGCCAGTAGTAATCCTGAGAACAGCAGGGTGTGAACACAAGTGCTGTCCCCCAAAACCAAAATATCAAAGAATGACCTAAGCTATATATAAATACAAATGAACACTAGAAATATATTATATGGTCAAAGGTAAAATCATTGAGATTGGATGATTTTGAAACTTAATGTCTACTTTTTCCTTTTATTTAAACATTATGGTTACAAAGTTATTCATGATTGACTTTAAGTCTTGCAATGTATACCACCCTTCATCAGCACACATTTCTCATCACCAAATGCCCGAGTTTCTCTCCCACCTTCCCCTCTTTCTGCCTCTAGAAGATGTTTTACTCTCTCTCCCACCCACAGACACTATTTTCCCTTTTCAACACTGTGGATTGCACTGTTGTTAAAGAAGAGATACCAGACATTTCACTTTATCTCTGTTCAATACACAACATGTCTAGCATGGTCTTTTCCAATTTTCTTTGTCTTTGTGGTCTCTTCTCTATCCTAACAACACCGCTCCACTATTTGTAGTGAGATTTCTACCATAGACTGTTCCTCCTAGCTCAAATCTCTATTGTCGCTAGATGTCATTGCCATACTATCTTCCTAAGAGCTGCATAGTATTTCATTGTGTAGATGTGTTTTTTTTTATTATGATAACATTAGTTCACTTGTTTGGTTGTTAATCATATGTTATTTCTCCTTGAAATACTTTATGCTGTCTCACTCCATATTATTTTCTACCACAGCTAGGTCTGTTCATTGCAGTAGTGTATGAATGAGGGTTTCTTTTTCTAAACATCTTTGTCAGTACTTGTGGGAATAAAATTTTTAAAAGGAATTCATTTCACTCAGAAGGATTTAGGGTTCATTTTGTAGGGAATTAGAAAATTCAGGCAGAATATTTTGTTTTAGAAGGATCTTTAAGTTCTCGGGAAGTGGAATTGGCAGGAAAAACACAAGGTAGAAAAAAGTTATAAAACATTTCTAGTATGAAGAGCAAAGGAGGATGAGGATTGGCATTAAAATGGAAGTTAGACAATGAGAATATGGAGAGATGATGAATTTAAATAGCCTTTAGAGAGCAGAGTGAAAAAACCCAAGAGAGAAAAATGTCCTATATTTCATCTTCTCTCTAAATCTTATGAAATCAATTGAACATACATGTAAACATACAAAATAAGACAAACACATAATAAACCAAAAATTATACCTTTTAAACTGTTGCGTTAACACTTAATTCAAAAAAATTTAAATAAATTGGACTACTAAATGTGTTTACCCATTTGTGAATCTGTATTAATATTTAATTATTGCATTATTAATAGGACATAAGGCAAGAAAGCCACATGAAAATTTTCAAAAAAATTTGTGGGTAGTTGCAGATTTTACAATCTATGCAAAAATTACCAACACCTATCAATTACTTAAGAAGCTATTCGTATATGTATATAATCTTCAGTCATTATGAAAAATAGTATTACTTAATAGTTTTCGATTACTTTTTATGATTGTTTTATTATAACTTAGTTAATATGTAGAAAGTTGTATTCATACTATACTTAATTTAGAATATCATATTTATATATGCTGATTTAGTTCAATAAATGCAGTGTGGCAAGATTTTAAAGTTTCTATGTGCCCCTTAACTAACTACATTTCTTCAACATCCCGTCTTCAAATGTTTGTGTCTACAAAGCTATTCATTTGAAGATAATTACTTCCTTATATTTTTTCCATTTGAACCAGTGTCCTAATATTCATAATCAATAACAATCTTTTTATTTGGGGGGGGTCATATTTGGTAGTACTGCTGGTTCAATGCTTGTAATCAGTCATGGCACTGCTCAGGAGACTTTGAGCTTAGAGGTCAGAAGTTCAGGCCTCCTACATGCTAAACAATGGTTCCAGCCCATTAAGCCATTTCTCTCTAGGACCAGTAATAGTTTTTTTTGCGTATAAATTAAACCCCATTTCAGCATACATTATGGTTTAATTTTACCAAACTTCTACTTCCATTGACGTGGTACTAGGACTTTGTTTTCAGATGTTCTCTCATTATAACTAATTGATATTTATACTTTCAATGTTTCTGTGTTTACCATATATAATTTAAATTCATTATTACCTTCTATTCTTTATATCTCTGACCTTAATTATTCCAGAATCTTTAGAAATTTTTCTTATTCCTTAATATATAAAGTGTTTGTTTTTGTTTTGGGTTCATACTCAGCAATACATAGGGATCACCCTTAGTGAATTCAAGAGATCATATATGGGGTCAGCTATAGAAGCTGGGTAGGCCACAATACAAACTCTCTGACCCTTAAGAGGTATTTTTATGGAATAATTTTAACAATATTTTATGAAAGGGGCCTGGCGGTGGCGCTGAAGGTAAGGTGCCTGCCTTGCCTGCACTAACCTAGGACGGACCGCGGTTCGATCCCCCGGTTCCCCATATGGCCCCCCATGCCTGCCAGGAGCGACTTCTGAGCGAATAGCCAGGAATAACCCCTGAGCGTCACCGGGGGTAGCCCAAAAACCAAAAAAAAACCCAAAACAATATTTTATGAAATAATTTATTTTTCATTGCCTTTTCTGGGTTCTGTGGACTTTATTTCTCTCTATACACCTAAGTCTAAAACAAAAATTGGAAAATAGCTTAGTTGCATAATATAATCAAGATGTTTTTTAAATAAAGAGTGCCAATACAGCTGAACATAAAAAGAAAAGAGAGAGAGCGTGCAGTTAAAGCTAGGATATAAATATTAAGAAGAGAATGATAATTTAAGTTTCTTTCACAGGATATAGTCATCCTCATCATGTATTGTTGACTTTAGTCAAATAAAACACCAGTAAAACAAAATATCATACCATGATGATGAATCCAGAAAATTAATGGTTAAAAAGGAATCAAAAAAAAGGAAAAAAGATTCTATTTGTGGTGTCTTTCAACCATATCTATAAAATACCAAGCAAATATTTTGGGAAGAAAAAAACCAATGCACATGGTGGAGAAGCCTTTTTGTGGGCAAACACTCTATGAGATAAAATGTTTGATCAAATGTTTGTTTGAAAGGTTGGTGTTCTAGACTATGGAAAGGATTCTATCCTAAACATTTTGCCTTGTACCACTGTGAAAGAGAGTTTAAGGGGATCTAATTAACTGAATATAAAAAGACTACCTGAATGGCAGATATACTCCTTTATTCCTTCTCTGAGAGTTTTTGTGTTGCATAAACCTATGTAGGCACCCCAGCATTAATCTGAGCTTCTGAGAAGTCTGCAACACTGTGCTTTTGGGGAAAAATATAAAAGGAGCATCCAGGGCCTGATGTGTTCCTCATAAACAGGGCAGACAACTGCTCCTCCAGATCCTCTTTTAGCGCCTCTCTAATGACCAATTCACAATTCTACATGATTTAGGCATGGAAAATAATCTTCACCTGGATTCATTGGATTGTTTCAATAGCACTTAGGGAGGACATTGTTTTCTCCTACTTTACAGGAGAGAAAACAGAATCAGATGAAGTATCTTCATGTTCCTTAAGGCACTGATGCTTAAGCTTCTAATGCTTAAGGTTGTTGTGGTTCAGTTAATCTCCTGAACCACAAATTGTAGAACAATTTTCTGCATCCGTTGCATGACATTGAGGACAAAATAATTCCTGGCATTTAAACATTTACACTAAACCTGTCATTATATATCTTAGTAGTACAATAATATAATATTTGACAATTCTTTTCTACTTTGGTTTTTTTTATTTTTTTGCTTGGAAATCTCCCAAGGCAGATGGGATTTCTCCTTATAGCAGCATCTGTGCTATGCCCTGGGAACTAGAAGGACATGTATAGCTGCTTCAAAGAACCAAGAATTGAACTCAATATCTTATATGTGCTAGGCATGTACTCCCAGCCACTGAACTATTTCCCAAGCCCTGGTTACCTTACATTTAATGTCTAACCTCTCTAATATGTACCATCTAATTGACTCTGGCAGATGACTTCAGAGATATATCTGTGATAAAATAAAACCAAGCATAGTTCAACAACAAAAAAAAAAACAACAAAGAACCATGTCGATACAGATCTAATAGAATTCCTATGAACTCCATATGAATTCCATATGAATTCATTTATATAGACTATCATTGTTTAGAAGGCTTGGATAAGACCCCAAACTAACAAAGCTGTAGAAAAGGTCACAAAAAATATAGCAGTAGATTTCTGGTAGCTTTAGGGCTCCTCACTTTTTGCATGAATCTGTCACTAATCAAATTTGTTTTATTTTACTTTTAGCACTGTGGTTTATGAAATGTCCAGATTCATAAGCCTTATATTCTTTATCTTAGAAAATAGACCCAAACTATATAAACTTGAGCCTCACAAACTTGAGTTTTGCTCATCTAGTACATTTATTTTAGACAGATTTCAGAAACTAAATATGACCCATTCCCAATTGCTTGCATATAATAATACAAATATATTTATATTTTTGCTTAAAATTGTTTGAAGCTGGTTATTAAAAATTAAAGTATGTTCAACAAGTGCTTGGTGCTTGAACAAAATGGATAGTATATTCAAAAATCTATTGTAAACAATACTCACTTAAAAACTATTGAGAACTTGACGATTTACATTGTTATGCAAGTCATAGCCATAGACACATTTTTCCTTTTACTTTCTTTTCTTTATGAAGATAAATTCATTTAGATAATGTTTTTAACAAGCTACAGGTATTAGTTGGAAGGCTCTTTCTCACTCAGCATAGTGGAATTGGAAGGTGGTTCCATTTTCAAACTTTCTAGTAATGTTCTTTATATTTTCTAAGATATGGCTTCCTTGCAAGAATTTATTACAATTGTTTGTTCATATTCTGTTACTTGAGGCTTGTTCTAACTTCTTTACTTTATTGGACTCTGTAGAAAACCTACTTATCTTTTTTCTAGTTCCTATTAACTAATTGCAATCTTGGGATAAAGCTTTACCTAAAAGGGACCCTAGGCATATTTCTTAAATTCCAATTAATTACTTTCCTCTCATTGGAATAATTGAATGTTTTGCTTGCCCTTGAAAAAGGACACCCAAGTCAATACTAAGGAGGTTGAAAAGAAAGAGAACAGTTGAGGCGTGTGATGCATTATCTTGTATACTTACCATGCAGTCCACTGCAGAAATGAAAATAACAACAATATGGCATTGTGCTGATACTATATCCTATAAACACATGGAGCTTATATTATTCTCAATTCTGAGTGTTTGTCTTCTGTAAAAAGAAATTCAAGGCTTTTAATTTCATTAAATTAACATATATTTAATTTTTTTCTTCTTATAAATTTACATTTGGTGCATCAGTGTTATCCATAGTATAAACAATTACCTTTAATACGAGAGGTACAAACAGTTACTGCATATATTTATATGTAACAAAAACTTTGATAACTAAATTTCAATTGACTCTATTGATACTCCATAAATATATTAAATTACATAAATAAAAATTTATGAGATAAGGCATTAAATTAGAATAACCCAAAGATGTTAAACATTCACTTTCTAAGTAAGTATAGTAAACCTGATATAGCTAGATCCCCATATTTAAAAAATTTAGATTAAAATTATCAACTTGGAACTTGTGAGTCATTAATTATGCTTCAAAAAATGAGTTCAAGTGTCCACTCTGGGGTTTAAATCTCTGAGTTGACATAATTTTGAGCAATTGCTTATTATGCATCCTTAATAAAAATGATGAAGAAACCCTTTTTATATTTTGAAATCTATGTGAAATAAAAATTCAGACTTTCTTTTTAAAATTGCTGAAAGTATAAACAAGGTAATGAGACCTGACTGACATTGCCAGATCCAGCTATAGTACTTCTTGTTGTCATAGTCCTGCATAAAATTGTAGTAGATATTATAATCAGAACAATAGCTATTTTTAACAGTGGATATATATAATTTTTCCAGGAAGGAATATTAAAACTAAAAACCATATCAATCTCCTGCTTATCTAATAGTGTTATTATATATAACTATATAATATATAACTGCATATAGTTTTTGAGTATATATAATATAACTATATAATTATTAACATTATAACATTTTATAATTAAAGAAAATGACTCTCCAGCTCTTCAAAAGATAGTTAATTGCTGGGGTCAGAGCAATAGTGCAGAAGGGTAAGGCATCTGCCTTGCTGGTGCTAACCTAGGATGGACTGTGATTTGATTCCCCAGCATCCCATATGGTCCCCAAGTCAGGAGCAATTTCTGAGCACATAGCCAGTAGTAACCCCTAAATGTCACCAGGTGTGGTCCAAACAACAAACAAACACAAAACAAAATATAGTTAATTGTCTTGAGAACAATGGTCTCTCAACAACATAGAGATATAAATCAGAGCATAGATTATCTGCAATTTAATTATTTCTATTTTATTTTTGCCATGTTTAATTTGACTCTGTGATACCTTGAAGTCAAGACAAAAGGAGAAACACAGTGTTCCATACTATTTCTTACATAAGCATAAAATGTGGGATTTGGGTCAGGGATAAAACAAAGCATTAATACACTTGACTTGTATTTGTAAGTACTTGGGTGAAATTCCAGTACTGCAAAACAAAATAAATAAATTAAAATAATAATTTTTAATGACTGGCAATATTTATCAAGTACAAATTACTATTTACTACAAGAACTTTAATGCTAGAAGCATAATTGATTTTTAAAATAATAACCACTATACAGAAAGTTTACACTTAAATACATTTTAATTGGTTCTCAGCAACACTCACGTACTATCTTAGTTAATCATATGCCTAGTGAATATGACTTTTTTCACTTTCATAAGTATCAGAAATAAAAATCTAATTCTAAGGAAATGTTTAAATTTTTTCCCTGTAAATGAATAGAGATATAAAGAGTTACATAGAAAAATCCATTTCCTTCATAGATAAAAACTACTCTTGCATTTGTTATTCCTGTGGTCGTTATAATAGAAAAGCTTTCCTCCGGGGTTCCATTAAAATTTCCACCATGCACTCTGCAAGAATAGTTTTAATGAAATCTATTCCTAAATTTTCAACAAATATATGTGCAGTCTGCTAGAATATAAGTTTCTAACTGTTTTCTACTGGCTAACACATCTTCTAGAAGCTTCCTTCCTGTCTGTTATTTTTCTATATTTTTAAAAATTGCTCTTTTCACCCTTTATGAAATAAAATCATAAAGTATATGAAAGGAATATTGATAAGGTGTATTACACCTACATGAAGGCTACATTAAAGGGATAATTTAAATAATATTAGTGACTGGAAAATAAGGTCTGTCAATCAAGTGACTTCTTATTCTCTGCTTTCTATAAAACTAAAAACTGAATAAGAACTAATCTAATTAGATGATTATACATGTATTTCTCTGAAATATTAACACACAATTTTTATCTTATAACTTGAAAGTTCAATGAAACTCATTTCATTTTTAACTCTATAAACCATTATCTCAATAAATATATCTATAAAATTAGGAATAGTATTGATTCTGAAACTTGCTTAATTTTAAAAGAGGGTACATAAAGAAATTGAACAAAAAAAACCCAAGAGATTTCATTATCTACTTTATTAATAAATAAAATTTAATACATTTAACTTTGTTCTTACTTTTATGTAATATATTTTACTTTGTACTATAAATCACCATAGACAATAAGTGTATAAATTTTTTGCATGACTTTGCTTTTTTATTACATATGAAATTATTTAGAAGTATATCCTATGTTGAGTTTGTTGTTCAAGGATCAAATTATATAGTGGGAGTGTGAAATGAATTAGAAGATCAAGAATAAAAATAATGGTAGATTTTGAATACCTTGTTCAGTTTTTTCTTTAATGTATGATGAAGGACATCAAATCACAGTGATAATCAAAATACATTGAAATATTTGAAATATGGTCATAATATGTGCTATAATGAAGTGGTATTTAGAGGAAAGGAATTGTCTTTAATCATCAAGGTTATTTGTGGCCTTGTATAAGTAGCTGTAAACTAACAACTCAAAAATAAATTATAAGGCTTTAGTTAACAAAAACAGGTTGCCAAATGATGCCATTGTTATATTATTATAATTCCAGAGAGAAGTTCATCTTAGTTAGGGTAGAACTATATTTTTAATATATCATGATATGTATTTTAATGCGACATGAAATAATCATTAAATTACTCCCAAATTTACATGAAATCTGCCTGCAGTGGAGAGACAGATTGGTAATATTCTAGCAAGAGCTAGACTGTGCATACAGCTTAAATATTGATAGTGGGAGTCTTTTAAAGAGAATATTAGCTGCATTTGGGGTCTATAATTCTTATCTCCAGTAGCTTTTCTTGAGAAATGGCATTGGATAATTTTGGGTCATTGATTTTTATAATGTAGATCTTCAGTCTATAAGTTCTTAATTATATCAATTATCTAAATTAAAAGTTTTGTTTTGTCTTTTAATTTTTTGTTTTGTAAAATATCCAGAAATGCTCAAGGGTTACTCCTGGCTTTGCTTTCAAGAGTCATTTCTGTCGTTCCTTGGGGGACCATATAGGATTCTGAGGCTAGAACCTGTGTCATAAACAAGTGCTTTACCCATGATACTCTCTCTAGTATCTTAGAAGTTATTGTATGTGAAGAAACTATTTTAAATATACTTTAATGTTAGGATTTTCTAGATATAAGTGATAGCATACAGTTGGATTGGAGCAATAATATGGCATTAGTTTAGCATGCGAGCCACTTGAGTTCACTACTTGGCATCCTGTATGGTCCCTTAGCATTATCTGCTAGTAATTCCTGCATGCAGAGCTATGAGTAACCTCTGAAAATTGCTGGGTATGATCACACAGAAAAGAAAAATAAATGAAAAAATTTATATTTTTGTAGGTTTAATTATCTTGGGATGGAGGAGAAAGAACAATCACAATTAAGATTATGGTACAAATAAATGTTATTTTTCATTAATGTTTTTGTGTCATCTGTGTTAAATAAAAATACCAGCAAGATTTGTAAAGCATATAGCCTACTCTAGGCTTGTTTTTGAATTTATCCTTATTTTTGTGTGCAGAAGCAGAATGAATTATAAATGATTATAACATTTAAATACTAGGTTTATTTTCAAGTGTAGTTGATTTGACTTAAATGGGAATTTTGTAGCTATTTAGTAATTAGAAATGATAGTTCTCTGCAATTCATAATTGGAACCAAACAGGCGTTTTCTTTCTTTTTTATAAAAATGATGCATTTTCAGCATTGACAGAATATATTTGCCAATGACTACGGCTATATTCAGCTAATAAAAATTTAGCTGAATTTAAAAAGCTTGAACTTCTATTTTTAGTTGATTATTTAGTATCTATTTTATTGAACAAATAGAAGAAATCTGCATTTCTAAGTAGTGAGTGCTTCATTTGAAGTTTTGATGCCAGTTTACCAGTTACAGCTGACCGTTTAAATAAATATTACAGAGTAGTAATGAGATCATGGAAGGGAAGTAAACTAAAACAACAATATGGAGCCTTTTATTAGAATATGCAAGCACGTGTGCATATAAGATAAAACTAAATCATGAACAAAACATTAACTTAGAATAAATGATACATCTTTAACTTCACCAACGTAATGAATGAAATAGTGATAGTTTATAAATTATTTGGAAACATTTTTCCTCATGAGCCTTCGGGCTGTATAATTTTGTAAGATAAATTGATTATTAATAAGAGGGCCACAAAATCACACACAAAACGTCAAATTAACCATTGTTTGGATGAAATATTTCTTTTCGGGGGAGGTTGGGCTACACCCTGTGGTGTTCAGGGATTACTCCTGGCAGGCACAGGGGACCACATGGAACTCCTGGATTCGAACCAACCACCTTAGGTCCTGGATCACTGCTTGCAAGGCAAACACCACTGTGCTATCTCTCCGGTCCCTGGATGAAAAATTTCTGATTACGTTCCTAGTCGGAGTATCTGGTTCTTACTTTACTCAGGATAATTCTTCTTTGCCTGTGCTTGTTTCACTGGGCAGAAAGTACCTCTGGATTGCCCCCTACCATTACTTGTTCTCCACCTCTAAGGGTGATCCTACTCTTCCCAATAAAGACCTCGGATCAAAGAGACTTCTGCTGTCTGTCCCACAGCTAGCCTGTCTTTCTACCCATGTCCTTTGCCTGCTTGCAGTTAGCTGTGATGGAAGTTCCTAAACCTGTTTTATCTCTCTAACCTTAGTGGATTATGTCCCGTGTCAGCCAGCATTGCTTCCAAACCCACGTTCCCCATTCCCCCTGGAATTGGGGTATGAGGCTTCCACTACAGTTCCCGAAGTGGCATATACTTGACATTGCTTGTAGACTCTACACCAGAATTAAAGGAAGGTTATCGCACATTAGATTACCAAGAGAATCTTGCCATCGCATTAGAGTGCATTCTCTTAGACTGACACCTACTTCCTTATTGGGCTATTAACAAGAATAACAAGAAGCAAAACGTAGTCTACAACAAACAAATGCTACCAACTAAGATATAGATTTTCTTTTGTCTGTAAAGGTAGGTGAAATTAAAAGGATTTGTTTTACATGAATGAATACATTAGGAAACAACAACCTAAGCAAAGGATATTTACTAAAAGACTGCAGTAATTAGTCAGATGGTAGGTCATTT
>PVKC010035662.1:0-13411 GCA_004027635.1 Crocidura indochinensis | reverse complement strand
AGCCAAAAAAGTTTTTTTGTATTGCCTGTCTAGAGTATAGGTGGGGGTGGGGTGGAGGGAGGGAAATTTGAGGCATTGGTGATGGGACTGTTGCACTGGTGAAAGGGAGTGTTCTTTACATGACTGAAACGCAACTACAATCATATTTGTAATCAAGGTGTTTAAATAAAGATATTAAAAATATTTTTATTTAAGCACCATGGTTACAGAAGTGTTCATAGCTGGGCTTCAGTCATTCATAAAATGTATACCCTTCACCAATGCAACTTTCCCATCTCCAATGTCCCCTATTTCCCTCCCAACCATGTGCCTATCTCTGAACAGGCATTCTGCTTCTCTCTCTCATTATCATTGTCATAGTAGTTAGTGCAGTTAGTGCTTTGACTGTGCTCACTTCTCTTTGTGGCAAACTTCATATCATGGGCTAGACTTCCCAGCCCTCATCTTTATTGCCTTTATAGTTTTATATTCCACAAATGAATTAGACTATTCTATCTTCATCCCTCTTCATTTAACTCATTTCATTCAGCATAATATTCTCCATGTCCATCCATGTATAGGCAACTTTTATGACTTTATTTTTCCAAATGGCTGCATAGTATTTTACTGTATAGATGTAACACAGTTTCTTTAGCCACTTATCTGTTTTTGGGCACCTGGGTTGTTTCTAGATTCTGGCTTTGTAAATAATGCTGCAATGAAGATTGGAGCACAATTGGATTGGAGAGTGCATTTTTGTATGGTGTTTTTGTATTCCTAGGGTACATCCCTAGGATGGATCATATAGGGGCTCAATTTTTATTTTTTTTTGAGGACTATCCATATTATTTTCCAGAAAGACTGAACTAGACAGTATTCCCACAAGCAATGAATGAGAGTCCCTTTCTCCCCACATCCATGCCAACACTCGTTGTTCTTTGTGATATGTCCCAGTTTTTGTGGTGTGAGATGATACTTCATTGTTGATTTGATTTGCATCTCCCTGATGATTAATGATATATAACATTTTTCATGTGTCTTTTGGTGATTTGTATTTCTTCTTTGAAGAAGTTCTGTTCATAGCTTCTCCCCATTTTTTTTTTGATGGAGTTAGATTTTTTTTTTCTTGTTGAGTTCTGTCAGTAACTTGTGTATCTTAGATTTTAGTCCTGTATCAGATGGGTATTGGGTGAGTGTTTCCTCACATTTTATGGGTAGCCTTTGTATCCTAGTCACTGTTTTCTTTGAAGTGCAGAAGCTCTTCAGTTTAATGTAGTCCCCTTTGTATTTGCTTCTACTTGCTTGGACAGTGGTTCTTCCTCCTTGAAGATGTCTTTAGTCTCAACATCATGGAGTGCTTTGTTTACATTTTCTTCTATATAGCTCATAGTTTTGTGTCTGAAATCAAAGTCTTTAATCCACTTTGACTTGATCTTTTTGCATGGTGTTATACAGAGGTCTGAATTTTCCTTTATGCATGTGGCTAACCAGAGTCCCAATACCACTTAATGAAGAGGTTTTCTTTATACCACTCTGTGTTTCTTGCCCCCTTATCAAAGATTAATTAAATATATGTCTGGGTGTCCTTCCCTAAATATTCATCTATTCCATTAATCTGAGGGTCTGTCTTTAATCCAATGCTATTTTAGTGACTATTGTTTTGTAGTACAATTTAAAGTTGGAGAAAATTCTGACTACCATCTCCTTTTCGCTAAGAATTGCTTTAGACATTAATGGGCATTTATTGCTCCAAATAAATTTCAGGAGTTTGATCCACTTCTTTGAAGAATGTCATGGGTATCTTTAGAGGGATTAAATCTATATAATGCTTTGGGGAGTATTGCCATTTAATGATGTTAATTCTCCCAATTCATTTCCTTGTGTACTCTTTTATTTCTTGAAACAGTGTTTTGTAGTTTTCTTTATATAGGTCTTTCACCTCTTTAGTTAAGTTGACTGCAATGTACTCGAGTTTTTGTGACACCATTATAAATGGGATTATTTTTCTTAATGTCTAATTCTTCTTTTCCAATTTGTGTATAAAAAGGTCATGGACTTTTTAAATTTTGGTTTTTGGTCACACCCGGCCTTGCTTAGGGGTTATTCGTGGCTCTGTGCTCAGAAATTGCTCCTGGCAGGCACAGGGTACCATATGGAATTCCGGGATTCAAACCACTGTCTATCCTGGAATAGCTGCTTGCAAGGCAAAGGCCCTACCTCTGTGCTATCTCTCCAACCCTGTTATGGATATTTTTTTTGTGTTAATTTTATGATCTATCACTTTGCTATACTATTGTTTATTGTTTCTAGAAGCTTCTTGGTAGAGCCTTTAGGATTTTCTAAATATAAAAACATGTTATCTACAAGCACTGACAACTTGACTTCTTTCTTTTCTATCTGGATGCCCTTGATATCTTTATCTTGCCTAATTTCTTTGGCAAGTATTTCCAGTATATGTTGGATAGGAGTGGTGAGAGGGGTCAGCTTTGTCTTGTGCCAGACTTCAGAGGAAAGGCTTTCAGTTTTTCCCCATTGAGTATAATATTTATCATGGGCTTGTTCTAAATTACTGTGACTATATTGAGAAAAATTCCTTTCATTCCCATCTTGTTGAGAGTTTTTATCATGAATAGGTGCTGGACCTTATCAAATGTTTTTTCTGCATCTATTGATATAATCATATGCTTTTTTATTTCTCCTTTTGCTGATTGGCATATTATGTTGATTGACTTGCATATGTTAAAGCATTCTTACTTCTCCGGAATGAATCCTACTTGGTCATGGTTTTTGACCTTAATGAGACGATGGATCCTATTTGCTAGAATTTTGTTGAGGATCTTTGCATCTGTATTCACCAAGGATATTAGTCTGTAGCTCTCTTTTTTTGTGACACCTCTATCTGCTTTTAGCATCAGTGTGATGTTAGTTTTATAAAAGCTATTTGGGAGTTTTTCTGTTTCTTCAATTTTCTGGAAGAGCCTGAAAAGGATTGACAGTATACCCTCTTGAAAGGTTTGAAAGAATTCACATGTAAATCAATTTGAGCCTGGGCTTTTGTTTTGGGGAAGACTTTTGGTTACCATTTTAATTTCCTCAATAGTGATAGGTATATTCAGATAATTCAGATAATTTTGATTCAAGAGTGGGAGGTTATAAGAGATCAAGAATTTATTCATTTCTTCCAGGAGCTCTTGTTTAGCAGCATAAAGTTTCTCAAAGTAATATCTGATTACTCTGAACTTCTGTGGCATCTATCTATCTTCTGTAGTATTTTCTGTAGTAACTCCCCTCTCTTCATTTCTAATTCAGTTCATTTTCTCTCCCTTTTTTGTGAGTTTTGCTAAAGGTTTATTGATCTTATTTATTTTACAAAGAATCTACTTTTGCTTTCTTGATTTTTTTTGGATGGATTTTTGAATTTCTAATTTGTTACTTTCTGCTTTAAGCTTTAGTATTTTCTTTTCCACCTTCATATTTTTGGCTCATTTCATTAATCATTTTTTATAGTTTTAAGCTGTGCCATTAAATTATTTATGTAGGCCTCTTCTTCCTTCATGAAGAGTGCTTGCAAAGCTATAAGTTTTCCTCTTGGTACTGCTTTTGCTGTGTCCCACAAATCCTGATAATTTGTGTTTTCATCTTCTTTGTTCAAGAAATTTTTTTATTTCCTCTTTGATTTAGTCTCTGATCCACTGTTTGTTCAGTTGTGAGCTGTGCAATTTATAAGTGCTAAGGTTTTCCCTCAGTTTGTAATTCACTTCTAATTTCAGTGCATTATATCTGAGAAGGTAATTCGTACAATTTCTATCCTCTTGATTTTATGGAGGTATGTTTTATGGCCCAGTATGTGGTCTTATCTTAAAGAATGATCCATGTGCATTGGAGAAGAATGTGTATCCAGTTCTCTAGGAGACCCCTATATATCTACTAAGCCATTCTTTTCCATTTCTCCCTTAGAGCCAGAATATTCTTGTTGGGTTTTAGTCTGGTTGACCTATTAAGAGGTGACATGTGGTACTAAAGTTTATCACTATTATTTTGTTGCTACTGATGCCTTTTTCCAAAACCATAAGTAATTGTTTTAAATATTTTTGGCCACTCATTAGATGCATATATGTTTAGGAGTATGATTTCTTCCTGGTGCACATATCTCTTAATAAGAAATGTCCATCTCTTTATCTTATAATCTTTTTAAGTTTAAAGTCTATGTTTTTGTTAGTAGTTTGGCCACTCGAGGGGACACTTTTGGATTCATCGCACCAATTCCCAAGTTGCGCTATAACTCTTTTTAATTGGTCTATTTTTTTCGAGCAACCTAAAGGGTAGCAAAATATACTGCTCTTTCTTCTTCATCCTTCTTTTTCCTTATTCCTTAAGTATTTTAAAAAGAAAAATGGTCTCTTAGAAAATCAACACATGTCCAATGATCCCTGGATTTCCAGCCCAAGACAGGAAAAAACTCAATTATAGAAATCTCTTTGACACAACCTAGAACACACAGCTTCTACATGAAGTCTTAACAATAAATATGACAATCGCCAAAGCAAATTTGTTGTAAGATATGGAAGGAATGGAAGAGGCAGTATTAAAACCTAGAATCACCTGTCGTACTACTTACTCACCGTGGCCCATAACAAAACAAGGTCCAGGATACTTTCATAGGCATAGATCATTCAAAGTGTTGTCTGCTCTGGGGGTATGGACAGTTGGGGTATACTCAGATTCTTTCTTATTTTCATTTTTTGGGGTTTACAGATAATGAAAGCAACTGGGGTTCCTCCTGTATATGAGCTTAGGCGTCACTCCTGGCAGTGCTTGGTGGACCATATGAAGTGCTAAGATAAAACTTGGGTCAGTAGCTTTTAATGTGAATGCCTTACCCATGTGCTATCTCTTTATCTCAGGTTTTATAGCCCATATCCTACCCTTATTCCTCCCATTTGTCAGAACAAGAGAACAATATTTCTCAAGGTCATGAATGATGTCTATATTATGCCCCTTCAGTCCTGTGTTCCCTTATTGCACAGTAGCAGTTGTTTATTGTATAAAAGAAAACAATGCCAGAAGCTCTTTTGGGTAGGATGTTGTCTGTGTAAACAAACATTTGGGTGTGGGCCTTGATAGCTTTATAGATAAAGCTAAAAAACTGGCCCAGGGACTGAGAGCTAGTACTGTGGGCGAGGTTGTATTTGCTTTGAATACTGCCAAACTAGGTTTGATTACTGTATAGACCCTGACTTCTGCCAACAGAGAGTCCTAGGCATTGAGTCATGAATAAGCCTAGAGTCCAGCCAGGGATGGCCCCCAAACCAAGCTAAACCAACAAAACCAGATCACATGAAAAGACAATTCCTCAGTGAGCCATCCTCTCAGTAGACTAGAAACAGAAAAACAAGGCAGGTGTGAGGGATGCTGAGAGCAGGAAAGGTGAGGGATGGTAGAACACTGTTTCCTGACTGAAAGGAACCCAGTAAGCCTCCCATAGAATGAGAGGTAATGGGTGCCAGGTGAGGCACAGACAAGAGTGGAAGCTGAGGCTGAAAGATGAGAAGACGCATTGTCTCCATTTAGAACAAAGGCTGGTAAGTTTCCTCCTAATAGTTGCTCCAGGCATGCAGGAAGCAGTGTTGAGAGCACACAGGTTTCCAAATGTATTGGCCTGCTGCCCCCTTTGCAGAAACAAACAAACAAACAAACAAATATACTGCAACAAACAGAAAAGAACTCTTAACTGCGCCAAAGTTTTCACCACCTCCTGGCTCATTGCAGCCTGCTGGGGTGCTACTGGAAGGAATCAGGAGTGGGATATGGGAAAGACCATTTAGGGAGAGATGCTCTGGAAGAAGAGGTACCAGGTGAGTGCAGGCACAGGACCCCAGAAGTACTGCCTGCAGTCTGAGCCTGCCAGCCACCTGACCAAGAGGGGAGAACTATCTCTTCAAGATGAGATTTAGGGCAAAATAAGGCTGAGAATAGAAGAACAAGTTCCTAGGTCAGGAAAAAAAAATCAAGAGAGAGAGAGAGAACATTTTTGCCTTACTCACAGCTGATCTTGGTTCAATTTCCAAGACCACTTATGGTCCTCTGAGCAGTTTCAGGAGTGATCCCTGAGCCAGGAGTAAGCCCTGAGCACAGAATGTCCTAACATCACCTTCCTCCAAATAAGAAGAAAACAGAGAACAGAAAAAGGAATGCAGCTTCAAAACAAATCCAAACTCCGAAAGGCACCAAGAAATCTCTCTTGAATGTAAACAACCAATGAATCAACTTCTAATAAATTATTTACCTCAGCTGAAATAAAATGAATCTGAAAAGTAATTTAAAATAGATAGGTTGAATGCATTTGAATAAGAAAAAGAATGATTAATATGAAGTAAACAAGAGTTAAAAATGGGGAAGAGTTCCAAAGACAGGAGCATATGCTTTGCATGCAGGAACTCCCAAGTTCCATCCTGGGCACTGCATGAGGCCCCCTTTGCACAACCACCCAGAGCCCGGTAGCATCACTGGATGTGACCCCAACATTGTGGAACAAAAATGTGCAGAACTGAAAATAAATTTTTATAAATGACTTTATTTAAAGTCATTTTATTTAAATGTTTATTTAAAACTTTATTTAAATGTTTCTAATAAAACATTTGTTCCAAGACCAATCCCACCAACAATGTAAAATTCCCTTCACCATAGTCTTGAGTTTCTCACCCCTTCCCAAACGTGCCCCCTTGGCAGACATGAAACAATATATTTTATATTGCTTGTTTCTAGATAAGTGGTAATAAAATTTGTTTTAAGTAGCACAATAAGAAAATTTGGGAAAGTTAATGTATCTCCTAGTAAGGTCATTAAATGAAAATGATAAAATTTTAAAGGAATGGCTGAATATATAAAAACAATTAGGACAATGTTAGAAATTGGAAAGATAATCCATGAAATAAAAAAATAACATGTGTTGAATAAATTCTAAATTTGGTAAAGTCATGAAAATAATCAAATCAAAACATCATTCTAGAGAGAGAAGTTCACCCCAAACATGACCCAGGAGTTAGAAATCGAGGCACATGCATACAGCAATGGAGGAATATGGAGGACAGGGCTCAGAGAAATAACTGCTGGATCTGTGCATGCACATGGAATCAAGTTCTAACTGCACTGCACATGGTCTCCCAAGAGCCATTGTGCTCCTGGTGGGGTTCTGCACAGCTGGGAATCTACATTAAGTGATCTAGCTCAGTTGTTCCAAGATTGCCAGGATCGACCCCTGAGCCCCTTGCTTGGAAGGCTCCCCTCAAAAAGAAAAGAAACAAGAAATCTGGAGGATAGTCTGAGAAGTTGCACAATATAG
The DNA here is from genome assembly GCA_004027635.1 of Crocidura indochinensis. NCBI lineage: Eukaryota > Metazoa > Chordata > Mammalia > Eulipotyphla > Soricidae > Crocidura > Crocidura indochinensis. The sequence goes on along the minus strand of PVKC010035662.1, from coordinate 6,090 downwards.
TCTATTGAAACAGCAGTGAAATAGAGCAGAGAACAAAGGATCAAGGATTAAAGGTTCAGAAAAACCAAGGCTCCTGCCCCAGCAGTCTGAAAGCACTCTCTGAGCAACTTGCAGAACATTCAAGACAGATCTTAAAGGCAACCAGAGAAAAGGGCTCAATGACCTAGACTGGACCCCTGCAGGCTGACAGTCATTCTCTCATCAGCCACCCAAGAGGTCAGAAACCATGATCAGAACAACTCACTTGAGAAAAGAAAATAATGGCTGCCACTACATCCCAGGTAATCCAGTCTGAGCTGATACCTCAGTATCCTTTTCAGAAAAGGGGGTAGATTCTTCTTTCTGCAAAAAACTACAGCAGCCCAACACCATCTCTGACATAAAGGACCCAGCTCTATGACTTGACCTTATTAAATTTTCAAGTCACGGGGCCCGGGAGATAGCATGGAGGTAATGTGTTTGCCTTTCATGCAAAAGGTCATCGGTTCGAATCCCGGTGCCCCATATAGTCCCCCGTGCCTGCCAGAAGCAATTTCTGAGCATGGAGCCAGGAGTAACCCCTGAGCACTGCCGGGTGTGACCCAAATTTTCAAGTCACTTAATTTGTTTTAAATCTATAAATCCTGGACCATGTGGCTGCAAGCCTCAAGTGGCAATGCCATGCCTCGATATCTTATGGTGTCAGCCAATAGTCTCACAAAAACTCTGATGGGCAAATTACATAGTAATCTATTCACCTCAATGACCCTAACCAGTAGCAAGGAAGGTTCAACTAGCACTAACCACAGCCCAGGAAATCCATAGCTACTGACTTTAGAAACACTACAGAAAGATAGAACAATCATTCCAAGTTGACCTGTGTTGATCTAAGATTTGATCATTTCACTTGCCATTGTGCTATAACAAGCAATATGAAGTAAATTTATTTGTACCTGCAAGGTAGCAGGCTAAGATGGTGGGTGGGAGAGAGGACATTGGTAAAGGGATGATCACACTGGTGGTGGAATTGGTGTTGGAATAGTTAATGCCTGAAATGACTGCATTATAAACAACTTGGTAAATCAGACTATTATCATAAAAATTAGGAAGAAACACTTAATGCTGTCTTATAAATCAATGTTATAATTATAATAAATAAAATGGATAATGAAAAACAAAAGCAATCATATTTAAAGGAGGTACAGACAGCTCACTCACATGGCCCAAGCACTAGGCACCACCAGCTAATGTTAATGCTAATGTGTGACTGAATCTAATTATCATGGTGATTTTATTAAGATTTTTATTAATTTTAGTATTATTTTTATTAATAATATGTTAATTATTATTTTATTTTAGTTTTGGGGGCTACATCCATTTGATGCTCAGGTTATGCACTCAGAAATCGCCCCTGGCTTGGGGGGACCATATGGGACGCCGGAATATCGAACTTCGGTCCATCCTAGGCTAGCACTTACAAGGCAGATGTCTTACTTCTAGTGCCACCTCTCTGGCCCCTGTTTTATTATTGTCTTTATTTGTTATTTAATTTTTAAATTATTATTATTATTATTATTATTATTTTGGTTTTTGGGTCACACCTGGCAGTGCTCAGAGATTACTCCTGGCTCTATGCTCATAAATTGCTCCTGGCAGGCTTGGAATTCAAACCACCATTCTTCTGCATGCAAGGCAAATGCCTTACCTCCATGTTATCTCTCCAGTTTCTGTTATTTAATTTTTATCAAGATGATTTTTATAAACCCATTTTTTGTAATCAAGGAAATGACAACAAAGCAGCTTACTGATTCTTGCCCCAAATCTCAAGTAAGGAAAGGAAGGGGTTACAACAGGCAGTGAGAAGATCTGGCTCCTTCCCTCACATCACTCTACACTGCTGCTGCTCACTGTGACAAATAGGAGCCAGCTGGGGCTCCTGTGTGCAGACACAGGTTCCAGTCATTTCCCTGGCCCTGATTGGAGTCCTAACCTCAGCGATTAGGAAAAATGTTTGGAATGGCTAAAATAAAGCGTATATATTATTAATGAATAGTCTGAATAAAATAATAATGTGATAATTAAAATCATCATTACGGAGCCAAGGAGATAGCTTCAGTAGCAGAGTGCATGCTGCTCATGTGCCAGGCCCTGAGATTGATCACTGACACCACCCACGTCCTCCACAAGCACCACCTGGTATGGATCTAGTGATCCCCAAGCACTGCCAAGTAGGACTGGACAAAAAAATTCTACTCCCAGCCAACAATTCACACTTTTATAGGGTCCCTAATGAAAGCCATTACTGTGAGAATAAATAAGCAATATAGTCAATGAAGAGAAACAAAATGCTATTATTTGCAAATAGTGTAATAACTTGTGCAGAAATCCCAAGAAAATCCACCATAAATGATTAGCATGAAGAAAGTGAGTTTAGAGCCAGGGAAATCATGTAGTACGGTGATTAAGGCTCTTGCCATGCACATGGTTGAACCGTGTTTAAATTCTAGGCACCGCATATAGTCCTCCAAGCATAGCCAGAAGTGATCCTTGAGCAAAGAGTCTGAGGTAAGTCCTAAACTTAACTGCTGGTTATGGCTCAAAAACTGGAAAAAAAAATTAAATAACAAAAATGAGTTTAATAATATTGCCAGATAACAAAAGTGAGAGGCTAGAGAGATAGTAGAGGGAATATAGTATTTAATTTGCATGCAATCAACCTAACTTCAATCCCTGGCACCCCATTTGGCCCCCAAGCCTCACCAAGAGTGATCCTTGAGTGCAGAGTCAGGATTTAACCCTAGTCACCAGAGGATGCTGACCCCAAACACTAGGAAAGCAAAAATGATTTTGAAAAGCATGCATACACACACAAATCAATAAACAATTCAAACATTAAAGGGCATAGAGCCCATTCACAACGCACTGTGTCTATCCCCAGCTCATGGTGAAAAACAAACCAAGAAAACTATGCCTGCAGGCTTCATTGGAAAAACATCCCAGAAGGTTGCTCACCCAGTTTCTTCATATGCATGTCTGAGTCAACCATGGTGGGTGGGTGGTGGGGAGAGATGGGGTCTGTGATTAGCAGGATTGCATGCAGCAGAGGCAAGAAGAAACAATTCTCTCCAAGTGGGTGGGTCCCCTGACAGCAAATGTAATGTTTTTATCTGATGCACATGGCTGTCTTCCTGGCAAACAACAAACCTGTTCATGGCAAAGGCAAAGCAATTATCTTTGCAGCTCCTGGGATTGGGCCTGAGCCTTCCACTCATGGGAGCTTCCGAAGATGACTTGCTTATACCAGCAGCCAGGAGCAACCTGCTCAAGCATCCCCACCTCTTCCCAAAACCACCTGTAACCCGCAGTCTAAACCACAGGGCCCCTGTGCCTGAGGTGAGTGTGTGGGAAGTGACTGTGCATGCGATGGGTGGAACCTCTTGTAGAAGAAACATGGCTCTTGCTGAATCCTTGGAGGCAGATTTTGGAAAATTTGATACCATGACCCAGGCTCATGGTTTCTGAAAGTGCCAAGCTACTTCCCATGAATGCTTTGATTCCAGGAAAGTGATGATTCTCTCTCTTTTGGGGTTTGATTTTGAGCCATACCCAGTGATGCCCACTGGCTCTTACTCCTGGCTCTGCACTGATCACTCCTGGCAGTGCTTAGGATGCTAGGGATAGAACCTGGGTTGGCAGCATGCAAGGCAAGCACCCTATCACTCCAGGCCCATGAGGAATCTCTTTAACTCTATGACCAGCGAGGACCAGCCTTTTATATTTTTTTAAAAAGAGGGCTTATATTGATTAATATCTGTGGTTTATAATATTATGTGTCTCATGCACACAATTCCAAAACTACACCCATTACGAGGATACTCACCTTCCTTTTCCAAGGACCCCTATATTCTACCCTCTCAACCTCCATCCTCAATTCAACTGTGTGGTTCAATTCTCCCATTATTCTGCCTTTGACCCTTTGATGCTACCTGACTGTGCATCTTTAAGCTCCACTTATGAGAGGAATCATCTTCTCCCTCTCCACCCTGCTTTCTGCCTCCATGCCCCCAAAAGGTAGGCACCCAAAGAGAAAGGAGAGAAGAAACTTGTGCCGACTGAAGATCTGGAGCAGGAACTTCAGCCATATCTCTACTATATGCCTCTCTCAGCTCCTCCTTATTTTTTTCCCCATATCTGCTACCTGAAGATGCCTTCCAAACTCCTCTCTGCTCTTGGCCTTTTCAGGATGGACATGGATCTGTTTATCTGCTCCTCATTTTCTTTCGGGCGGTAACTATCCTTTCTTCAGGCTTATGGTGGCTCTGATGGCTGTCAGGAAAGTGTGAGACTCCCCCAGCAGGAAAGGACAGAAAACACAGATTCAACCTCAACTTTTGGGGACGTAATGGGATCAAGGGGTATGCGTGTCAAGGATTCAAATGGATCTTGGGAAAGAATGTCTCTGATCTTGGAAAGCTTGGCCAGGATCAATGGGTGCCCCCTTTCTTATGGCAGAGAAAAGTGCTGCCAAGTAGCAAAGCTACTGCAAAGCCTCACAGCCAAAAGTGACAGAAAGAGTCCTGTGCTGTGTCCACTGGCCCATGTCTGGGCCATGAGCCAAGCCCTCAGGGGTGGCATCATTCTCTATCCCATTTGCACTGCTTTGAGTCTGCACTTCTGCTCTTGGAGCAGCTCCTCATAGTCCCTTGGCATTGGGAGGACTCGCTTGGTGCTCAGCATTGTTGGAGGCTGGTCCCACCCACAAGGCATAGAGACTTGACTTAGTCATGATTATGTCGGGCAAGCAAGCAGGGCTTTGGTTTATCTCACGAGCTGCTCTCTTTTTGGCAATTCCCCCTTTCTGTATGGTCAGACTTTTATGTCAAAATAATTTACAGGCACGCCAAATTGTTTCAGATAGTTTATGAAGAATTTTCACTGCTTTTGTCTGAAGTCTTTTCCTTGAGAATGTATATATGTGTATATACACATACATATATGCATATTCCTGCTTTATCTATCTATCCATCTATCTATCTCCTGCCATTTTTTATCTAACTCTACCTAGAGTTCTATTTCTCAGTAAAACCTCAGTTATATAAATGGATAGTCAATTTACCACAAAGGCACAAAGTGGAGAAAGAAATTCTTCAACAATTGGTGCTGGAAAAACTGGTTCGCCGTAACAGCAGGAATGGGGGGTGAGAGAGGATAAAAGGAAGAAAAAAGTAAGGGAGGGGGGAAGAAAGAAGAAAAAAAGGGAGGACAGAGGAAAGGAAGAAGGAAAGAATGGAGGAAATAACAAAGGAAAGAAGGATGGTAAGAAGAAAGGAAAAAAGGAATGAAAAAAGGAAGAAGGTGGAAGGAAAGGAAGGAGAAAATAAGGAAATATGAGCGAGGAGGCAGGTAGGAAGGGAAAAAGAACAAGGAAAGAAAGAAGGAGAAAGGAAAGGAAATAGGAATAAAGGAGGAAAGGAACTAAGCCAACCATCTCACACCATGCAAAAGTTAATTCAAAATACAAGAAGGGGTTGGTGTTAGACACTAATCCATAAAATGCTATCAGGAAAACAGGCAGAATTCTCTGTGATATTTACTTCAAAGAAATCTTCAATAATTTTATTCCATTGGAAAGGAAAACAAAGAAAAAATAAATAAACCGCATCAAACAAAAAAGTTTCTGCAGTGCAAAAGAAGCTCAGACTGAAATAAAAAGACACTCTACTGAATTGGAGAAAATATTTCCACATCCTGCATCTGCCAAAGGGCTAATATCCAAGCTATAAAAAAGTACTTACAAAACTCAACAAAAATTAAACTACCCCATCAAAAAATAGAGAGAAGAGAGGAGCATCATTCAAAGGAAGACATACTGCTGGCCAACAAGTATATGGAAATGTATTTATCATCAGTAATTATTATGGAAATGCAAAACAAAATGACACTGAGCTATATCATTGAAAACCAGTGAGTGTAGTGTCTAGCCAAAGAAAGTAAACAAAACAAAACAAAACCAATGTTGATGGGAATATGGTAAAAAGTGCTTCTCTTTCATCGTTGGCACTTTTATTGCTTCAACTTCTATAGAGAACAATATAAAGACTTCTCCAAAAA
>PVKC010035661.1:0-13409 GCA_004027635.1 Crocidura indochinensis | reverse complement strand
CCGGTGACGCTCAGGGGTTACTCCTGGATATTCACTCAGAAGTCGCTCCTGGCAGGCACGGGGGACCATATGGGGAACCGGGGGATCGAACCGTGGTCCGTCCTAGGTTAGCACAAGGCAAGGCAGGCACCTTATCTCGAGCACCACCGCCCGGCCCCCTAGATACTACATTCTTAGGGGAGCTGTAATCTGACCTGTTATCAGCTTGCAAGTTTGTCACTGTAAGGTGAATGTTTTCCATACTGGTGGTTGAAGTAAGAAAATATTTATCCTAGTAATTGACCCATGTCACACAAACTATGCCATAATAATTTATACTAGATTTTTGACGAGATAATCAAATTGGGATTTTATACATGCATATGTATACATGTCATATAACCATATATATTTATATTATCCATGTAGAATATATAAAATGGGATAATTTTTATATTTGATAAATGCTTTGAAAGGCTAAACTACATCTCCATTGTACATATGAAATCGGAAAATCTGATGAAAAAGTGGCAAGGCTTAAAGTATATCCTTTTCAAATTGTGTGTATTATTTTCTTTACTTGGAGAGACCACTGGTTTTGGAATAGTGCATGCACAGGTAGAATCTTTGGGTGATTTTCTTAGTGAACTTATTTGTAGTCAACCTTACATTTTCTGGGTGATAAGTTTTTAGACATGTAAATGATCTTGAAATTTAGAGACAAAAAAGAAATTAAATTTTCAACTTTAGATGTCTTCAAAGGCCAGCAAATCCACACTGTGACCCAATTGTCCCCTCACTGTAGTCTAAGGTTACAGAACTGTATAGGGACAATGCCAACTATCTCAGTGGAATAAGGTGAACATGAAACTTGGAATCAAGAAGACATTTTGGCTTAAGCTCTTACCCTGAGACTTTCTGGCAGTGAAGATTAAGCTCAAACATATTATTACTTCTTAGAGAATGAGTGTTTTTTATAAAATAAATAAATTTAAAAATAAATTTTTAATTTTTATTATTTTAAATGATTCTTACAAAACAAAATAAGATACAAAGTAAATTAATCTCCACTATAAATTTCCATCTGAATATCTATTACTATTAGATTGTATTATGAACAATCTTGATTTCTATAAGAAGAAGCTTATAGATCAGTCTTCGAAAGTATATTTGAATCATAAGAGTTTAGGATCCTTAGTATTCTTTGGCATTTTGAGATTCTTGAAGAGTGAGCTGAGACTTCTTTTGGGTTAGTGACAGAGATTAACTGACTTCAATAAATTAGATTCACTTGTATTGTTTTACTCTTTTTAAAAAAATAAAGATTATGTTAATAAATAAAAAATGAAAAACCCTTGGGCATAGTATTTCTGGGGTATCTCTAAGCTCTAACATTTAAACAATCAGACTGAACAATAAACAGATGAGTTCCCATCATCAGAAGTAACAAAGCAAAAATTTTATATTTTACATTCCATTCACTATCACATACTATTTCTACTCACTGTGATTATAGAGGCAGTTTAATGATCAATAAGGGTTTCTTAAAGCAAATTTGTAAGCTATCAATTTATTCCAAGCTATTATTCTACCATTATATACATGGATATTAGATCCAGAGAGAGAAGGAATCGAATAATCAATCAATATTTGAACCTAAATTTTGAATTCCAGTCTATTTTATTTAAACCATGTTATATTATAGTTACTATTATAGCTATTATTATAATTAATTTATTATATTATAGTTATTATGGTTTAATATGGTTTAAACCATATTATAAAATATTTACTATTTTATATTATTAATTCACATGATACTATGCCTAAATATAATTTGAAAACAGACTATCTTCCAGTCCTATAAGATAAGATCATCATTTGGGTCATACTGTGTGTACAAATGCAGAAGCATATTTAGGCATATAAATGTTACTACTATGAGATAGTTGATTATGGAATTTTTGCAGAATGTGGGCTAAACATAAAATATTTGTCATATAAATGTAATTTTTTAATTTAATTACAACAACTGCTTCTCCTCATAGGTATAATAAAGACAATATGAGTTAACAGTCAGGAAAGACACAAGCATGGTATTTAGTATTGTTGGAGCTTCCCCCCCACCCCACCCATCCCATTGCTTTACTTCCCTTTTCCTTACCAGGCAAAGCCTTGGCCCACTTGACCACATGAACAAGTTGTCTCTCTCCTAGTTCATTGAGACTAGAAAGCAAGGCTGCAAAAGTGTCTGGCTTATTGTTGTCATGACCAGCGCACACCACGCCTGGCTCAATGGCTTCCAGGACATTCAGAAATATGGGCTGACACTCATAGCCTTCAATGTGTGAGACTGTCAACTTCTGAGTAGCTTCCCCAGAGGGGCTGTTGGCACTCGAAGACTCCCTGTCATCCTGTACTTTTAGATTACCAAGTTTCTTCAACTTCCGGCCTATTGGGAGAGAAGGGAAATTGAATTTATTATCAATGTCTAAATTAATGCAGTGCAGTGAATTTGTTTAAAAAAGACTGATCAAAAGGTGCTGGAGCAGTAGTGCAGCAGTAAGGCGCTTGCCTTGCATGTGACTGACCCAGGATGGACCTCGGTCCAATCCCTGGCATTCCACATGATCCCACAAGCCAGGAGCGATTTATGTCTTTATCTATGTTTTTCCTTCTTCTTTGCATACAAACCATTTACATACATCTATACAGTTAAAGCTCTCTGAAGATGGGAAGGTTGTTAGGCACTCATATCATTGGAGACATTAATGGGCACTACATACACTCTGATTATGAATTTAAGCATCATAGGGAATTACATATTTTTGCAATGCCCTAAAATATCCCTCCTAATATTTACATGATCAAGTTTTATCATCCAACTTCAGTTCAGTTAAGAGGACTTTTCTGATGTTGCAATATTTTTCATTCAACTTTATAATAGCTTCAGATACTGTCAGGCATTACACCTATATATGCACTACAGCTGATTATTTTGCTTGTTTCTGGGCCACACTGAAGGTATTAAAATGTTACTCCTGGCTCTGAACTCAGAAATTACTCTTGGTGGTGCTTATTAGGACCATATGGGATACTAGGGTTTGAATCCAGGTAAGTTGTGCAAGACAAATAACTTACCCTCTGTAGTATAGCTCTGGCCCTGTTTATGCGACACTTTTATTGCTAGAAATATAGTCAAGAAATCATAAATGAATTTCAGCATAGGCAATTGTAATAAAGCAAATTATAAATGTCTTATCTCTGATCCATTTGAAATAAGAATAAATGAGGTATAAAACAAAGATAATTTTACTTCCTAATTTAAATTGATAAATTCAACAAGAACTTTTTTCATAAATTGCTGGTTCCTGATCAAAAGGTGATAGTCAGGAATTAATTTTAATCTGAAGTAGAAAATAAATCCTTTAAAACAAAAGCCAATGATAAAGTAAATAAGTAAATGAATGCAAGAATGGATATGTTTGGAACAAAAACTAGAATATAGAAAGAGAAAATGGTGGGGCATGTGTTGTAAGAGGAAGATAAAAAAAAACAATTGGAAAAGTAATTCCAATCGCAATATTACACGATCTAACAATCATTTTTATATGGCTTTGGCAAGTCAATAAAAGTAAATATGTACACCTAGAATTATTTCTTATCTATCAACAAGGACATGAACTGATATATAAAATAAATTAAGCCCAGATTCTCTCAAAACTAAAGAGATAACTTATTATCTAGTGTACCCAGTTCCCAAAAGTAATACAGCCCGCTGGATCTGCTACCCTGTTACACAGGTAGATCTCCCATCACAGATGTTTTCTGGTCTTGAATTTATTGGTGACAATCCTTATGCAGTAACACTCTGGCCTTGTAGAAGACAGTGATGCAATTAGCTCATGTCTGATTTAATTTTAAAACATGGATAATTTTCAGGGTCTCTTATTAGTCTTGTTTCATAAACATATTACACATGTATCTCCACAGAGTTTTAGAAGATTAGGCATATCTTTCATTTATTTTACACAGATATAACGAAACAAGATCTAATACTTCAAATCTGGTTTACTGACTACAACTATCATATCCTTGGTACTTTGGACTACGTTTCCTCTCCAAGATGTTAGAAGTCTAATAAGAGTTGATAAGAACTGTAGAGGCTATATCCTATCTTCCTTTTTCTACTTCACTTTGACTGAAAAATTAGCCTCAAATTCAAAATAGAAAAATGGAAGTTATGAGAATAATTCTCATCATATTCCCAAACTAGGAACAAGTTCAAGGCACCATAGATGTATAAGAATACACATAAAGCATAAACAATCTTTATAAATAATCTAAACTGGGATGTCATAGATTTGATGTAACTTTACAATCCACACAGAAATATACTGGTCATTTTGGGAAGGTTCTAAGAAAATGGTGGAAAATTGGACTGGAATAATTTCTTCCTTTACCTGCCATTCACATGCAAACACAGGCATATGCACTTATAAATGGGAGTGCACTTAAAAGGACCTAATATACTTTTTCTTCCTAACGCACATCTGTCTTAAAGTTTATTTTAGTGTTTGGAATTTCACTTATATGTCAAAATATCAAGTCAAGATGGGGAGGTTGAAACCAGAGAGAGTTATACTGCCTACTGATAGAACTAAAATATAATATTCATCACTCATAATTCCCTACATCATATTTCTGATAGGTTTTTACTTATAGTTTATCAATCTATGTACTTGCTCCTCTAAGTTCCTTCTAGATTCTAACTATCCAATATAGCAGCCTCTAGCCACATGCGGCTGCCTAAATTTTCACTAAAATGAATATTATTAAACATTTAAGTCCTCACTTCTACAAACCACATCTATGGCTAGTAACAATTACGTTGTAATGACATTTCCATTATTTTAGAAAGCTCCATGTAATAGTTCTATGAATCTAAGCTGTTCCCTATGGAAACAGTTCATTTTGTTATACCCTATTCATGCCATTGAAAAAGAAAAATAAAACTCCTAATTACTTTTATACAGATGAATACATGGATTTTTTTCACAATGTATAGGGACACAAAGAGTAATTGGTACTGAAGCAATCAGTGAGGTACACTTTGTCACCTTGACTTTTCTGCCAGTGACTCAGATATAAATGGGGTGATGAATTATGGACCTACGCAGACTCATTACCAGCAAAATCAGTATGTGCTGAGACTGTGGGGGAGAATCTATGAGAATGAAATAATCCCCCCTCTCTGTGCAGTGCTCATGAAAACTTGGCTAGTATTTTCATAGTCTCCAAAGAGAAGGATAAAGCAACAGCTTGAGGAAAGGAAGTACATTCCCAATTACCTCTATGACATGGCAATGTGTTGCTCCTTGCAACCATAGTGGCCCAAACTGCACCAGGTGTTCTGGCTTTTCTGCCTGATAACGGTGACTGAACTGAATGTAATAGAAATCAGATTCTATTCATGCTGCTATGGATTCCTCTGTATTTTCTATGTAGCCGTGACAGGCATGTTGCTAGATAACTTGGATGTTGAGCAATCAGCCTTGCTAGTCTCAGCTGCTCCTTGTGCCCAAGGTCTTATCTTTTTTCATAAAGGCCAAGCCAAGCACCTTGTGCCTTCTGCACCTGAGCCTCTAGGTCATATCTAACTCATCATGTGAGATATAGGCCATTCGTGGCAGAGACTTATTGTTTTATTTACATTAAGTAGAAATCAGAAGAAAGGAACAGTAAAAGGGAAATGTTCTTGTGGTTAGTGAGTTGATTTGCATCTTTCCAGACTTAGCACAGTGAAGGCACAAAAGGATCAATAAAAATGTAATTCCCTGCCCCACTATATTCTCTGGGGGACCAGTGGAGCCTGATATAATATATGGATTGCCCTGCTTTGGTCTTATAGGAATGTTCTTTTCAATGTGTGGCATAAGTCCCCTATTTAGGCTCCCTCTACAATACGAGTATAATCTTTTTTAAAAATCAGGTTCAGTGGTGAATCCCAAAGGATGGCTATATGTGATTAATTTGTAGTTTCTCTAGTCACTGTCACAATTAGACTTTTTTGCAACTTTCATTCATTTTTTGATTCACCAGAAGGGAAAGTTTCTTTTCTATGGGCAGAAAACAGAAGGTAGAGGGGGAAATTTATAAAGTTAGAGCAAATTTTGCTGGTTCTGTCAAGGTTTAGGGATGTTGGTCTTCCTAATATTTCACCATTTGGAGAAATTTGAGGTATAAAAATAATCGCCTTTACTGATTAGGTAGACGTCTAAAAATTCCCCATGAGTCCCAACCACTTGCACACACATTTATCTAGTTAAACAGAATTTAGATGTTATTATGAAAGTACTTGGGAGATATTAAGATCCCAATTTTGATGCTGTCTTCGCTGGATCTGACCTCATCTAATTAGGTTTTGAAAGGAGTTGGAGACTTTCTGAAAGCAGATTAATAGAGTAATTTGTTGCTGTGGTAGTAATATTTTCCTTGTTCTTACTTTGGATGACAAAGAAAGTGTAGGGCAAGATGAAAAGAAGTTCAGAAGCAAACTGTTTATTTCAAAATAAATTTACAAATTAGATGGATGAACACATCATCTTCAAAGACAAGCAGTGCCCACCTGAATTTGGGTGAACTATATTTAGAGGTTTTAAAAATGACGTGGCAACATATTTATGATTACAGATTTGTTCTAGGAGGAGTAAGGCATTATCTATTAATGAATCCGAGGGCACCTATATAACTGCTGATCTGTCATTAAAATTTGTGAGGTATAATAAGTAAATTAGACAATGCTAGTTTTATTATAATGAAAAATCATTTTGGGAATGTTAGGGCAACACCTAAAGGTGGTCATGGGATACTTGGCTATGTACTTCAGGGTTTTTCACTTTGGTGCTTGGGGGAACATATAATGCTGGTGACTAAATTGCTGATGTTTCCACGCAAGTGATGTAAATCCTGCACTAACATGCCAGCTCATGATCTATAACTCTTTTATTAGTGATATTATGTTTTGTGTCGGTGCAGGTTAAGGGGAAGTCTCTAATCTGAAAATAATTGCATTTTGAGAAACAATTTACTTTTTTTAGCTTTAAAGATCACAAACATGAGCACATTGAGTCTGTGTACTTTCTTTCATATTTTTCCACCAGGAATTAAAACCTAAATGAGGTTTTCAAATACCATATTTTTGGGTCTTGTAGTTTGGGTCACACCTAATGGCGCTCAGTAGTTACTCCTGACTCTGTGCTCAGAAATCGCTCCTGGCAGATTCAGGGGACCATATGGAATGCCTAGAACCAAACCCGGATCTGTCCCGAGTCAGACACATGCAAGGCAAATGCCCTACCACTGTGCTATTGTTCCAGCCTGTCATCTTAAAATAAAATATAAAAGCAGAAAAAAATGGTCACAGGGCCGGAGAGATAGCACAACGCCTTTTGCTTGCAAGCAGCCTACCCAAGACCTAAGGTGGTTGGTTCGAATTCCGGCATCTCATATGGTCCCCCGTGCCTATCAGGAGCTATTTCTGAGCAGATAGCCAGGAGTAACTGCTGAGCATCGCCAGGTGTGGACCAAAAAGCCAAAAAAACAAAATGGTCACTATACGGCTCAACCACTAGAACTTTAGTCTATGAACATATTTATTTTCATTATGACAAGAAGAAAATAGCTTCTTAGTCTTTTAAATTTAATTTAAGGGAGAGTCTTTACTAGTTTGCTGTTGGCCTTGAAGGTATATGAATTTAAGAGGGAAGTCTCTAGAAGAGGAGAGATATTTCTGAATATTTTTCAAAAGCGAAATGGGGGGCGCAGAGCGGTGGTGCAGTGGTAGGGCGTTTGCCTTGCATGAGACTGACCTAGGACGGACCACAGTTCGATATACAGCATCCCATATGATCCCCAAGCCAGGAGCGATTTCTGAGTGCATAGTCATGAGTAAACCTTGAGCATTACTGGGTGTGGCCTAAAAGCCAAACAAACAAACAAACAAAAGAAATTGGGGTCTTGTTATCGCAAGGAATCCCCACAGATATTGAATCCATGCCCAAATTGCATAAATTTGAAAGAGTATTGGACCTATATTAGATTATTTCATTATTGTGAGACACTGTCCTTGGAATCTAGTCACACTCTATGCTATTTTTGACTTACACGAGTGAGTTGTTAAATGAATGCAATTTGATCTTACAAACATTGTGTCTATTTATTATTTTAAAACTGAACACTAGTACCATTCCCTAAAAGAAGTATGAATAGGGCAAGATATCTAGCTATCTGAAGTCTGAAGATAAGTGAAAGTGTCTGAAGGTGTTTGAAATCAGTAAATCTTGGTTGGAAACCCCAGTGCTATCAGTTACTAGCTTAATATATTTGAAAATTTGAAAATAAATCTTATATATAAGATTTATTTTTTTCATACATTAGTATCAGAGTCAGAACTTTTCACTATATAAGTTTTTGCTTAGGACTGAGAGAATCCCACTTCAGAACCTCAGAAATACTCTTTTCCTGGAGCAGGAGCAATAGCAATAGGTAAGGAATATGCCTTGCACACGGCCTACACAGGATGGACCCAAGTTCGATCCCCACCATCCTATATGGTCCCCTGTGCCTGCCAGAAGCGATTTCTCAGCACAGAGCCAGGAGTAAACCTGAACGTTTCCGGGTGTAACCCAAAAACTGAAAAACAAACCCCAAAAAAAACAAACACAAAAAGAAACACTCTTTTCCTTCACTTGAAATTGTTTTTCACATAAAAATGTATGTGGGGGTCGGGCGGTGGCGTTGGAAATAAGGTGCCTACCTTGCCTACGCTAACCTAGGACTGACCGCCGTTCGATCCCTCTGTTCCCCATATGGTCCCCTGTGCTTGCCAGGAGCGACTTCTGAGCGAATAGCCAGGAGTAACCCCTGAGCGACACCAGGTGTGGCCTAAAAAATCCCCCCAAAATATATATATATGCACATATATCTTAACATATATAGTAATTAAGACTAAGTATCTGGAGCCAGTCTGATATGTATTCATGGTTCTAGTACTTATCTATTTTACTTTGGTCAAGATTTAGTTTCGCTGTACCTCAGTTTTCTTGACCATAAGGTGAGGATAAATTACACAATATTATCATGTTAATGAGAAAATCATACACCTTCTCTTTCTGACAGATTGCCAAGAGAGGTTTATATGCAACCAGAATATTTCCCTAAGATGGTGACATAGGAAAAAGCACTGACTATGAGGAGACAGAAATTATTGATATAGAATTTCTAAAATGTTATTATATTAAAGACCTTTTATTATTTTCTTATCAGATCAGTGACCTAGAAAAATATCTCTATTTCATCCTAATGAATCTTAACATCGGGTTACTGGTGGCAATATAAAATGACTACCACATGAAACTACTATTATTAGGAAATAAGATTATTTCAATGAAATTATTCTAAGTCTTATAAAACTACATTTCAATAAGCAGGCTACATTTTATTATCTTTAATTATTGTTTTGCTTTGTTTGGGGGCCACACACAGCAGTATTCAGGTCTTACTCATGGCTCTACACTCAGGTATCATTTCTAATGGGCTTGGGGCCATACAAGATGCTAGGGAACAAACTCAGATCAGCATGTGCAACATAAGTGCTCTCCTTGCTATACTATTTTCCAGCCCCAATTGAATAATCTTTTATGAATGCATCTCTAGTTAGATAATATTCTAAAAATGTGTAATAATCTTGTATGACCTACAATCTCAAGACAAAAACTGAGGAATGGTGCTGGAGCGGTGGTGCAAGTGGTAGGGTGTTTACTTTGCATGCACTAACCTAGGAAAGACCACTGTTTGATCCCCTGGCGTCCCATATGATCCCCCAAGCCAGGAGCAATTTCTGAGAGCATAGCTAGGAGTAACTCCTGAGCATCACCAGGTGTGGCCCCCCAAAACCAAAAAAATCCCCCCAAACAACAACAACAACAACCTGAAAACCAATTTGACAAAATTCAAAATCCTAAATAGAAATGGCTGTCTCATAGAGTTGTGAATTTTTCCAATAAAAATTAATGTAAAGTGGCAATTAAGTTTTGTAGGTCAATAATTGATGTCTTCCTTTGAGATGTGAAAATGATTGTGTATGGAGCCTGAAGTAGTTCCCATGGCAGTATGCTTCAAGGACAGATAAACCCTGTATCTCTTAGGCCAAGAAAGTTTCCTTTCCAATTTCCCCAATACTTTTGTGCCTATAGAAAGAAGAAGAAGAAGGAGGAGGAGGAGGAGGAGCAGGGGGAAGAGGAATAGAAGGTGGAGCAGGAGAAGGAAGGAGGAGAAGGAGGAGGAGGAGGAGAAGGAGAAGGAGGAGGAGGAGAAGGAGGAGGAGGAGGAAGAGGAACACAAACCTGTATAAGTAGTTACACAAACTTTTATAAGTAGTTGCTGGTTTAGGTTAGGGGTTTTTGTTTACTGTTTTTTTTTGTTTTGTTTTGTTTTTATTGTTTTATCCTTTTTTCCTTTACTGTATGTGTGGGTGGTTTTTTTTTGTTGTTGTTGTTCTTTTGTCTTTATTTTTGCATTACTGATTTTGGTTTTTCTTTCTTTGCTACTTTTTTTGTATTTTTGTTGTTACAGCTTCATTGTTTTTTTTTCTTTTCTTTTGTGTTGTTTTGTTATCTTTTTTCTCCTTTCTTCTTTTAAATTGACATTTATAACACCTAGACAATTCCTTCTAGGTTTTTAATTTCATTTTTGTCCCTTCTCATTTCTTATACTTCCAACAGAACCACATTACTGAAATCATCTTGCTTAGTCTCATAATTTGAGGGGGGAAAATGGACGGTACCAGTACTAGACAGTCATTTATTGGAAATAAAAAAATGATCAGACATGAACACCGAACTCAATGTCAAGGACAACAGAGTATATACCCAATCTACAACAAGCTGTACAAGTGGGGACCAGTTACAATAGTATCCAGGAGGGTATAGGATGGAGAAGTGGGATGCATGCTGGGAAAGAGGTGTAGGGAGGACAACACTGGTGGTGGGAATTCACCTTATTCATTATCACTATGTACCTAAAATATTACTATGAAAGATTTGTAAGTCACTTTGGCCACAATAAAATTTTTTTAAAAATTATGTCTTCTACACTTAGCGAAACCCTGCTATAATTCATGTAATACCCTTTCTTTTTTAACTATTATTTTTTTGGTTTTTGAATCACACCTGGCAGCGCTCAGGGGTTACTCCTGGCTCTATGATCATAAATCGCTCCTGGCAGACTCTGGGGACCATATGGGATGCTGGGATTCGAACCAATGACCTTCTGCATGGAAGGCAAATGTCTTACCTCCATGCTCTCTCTCAGACCCCATGTAATGCCCCTTCTATCAACAAACTTTCTGTTAAAGCTAACTGATGAAACATAGTTTCCACAGAGGTTGATATAAAATCAAATTGAGAATCAGAATTAGGAAGGTCTCCAGACATCAATCTAGTACAATATTATACTTCAAAATGTCCAAATGGTTTATGTAAAGGTTCCAGAGAGGAGGCAAAGTGGATCTGAGCATGTGATTCCAATAACAGGCCATATTTTTTCCAAATCAGGGAATCAGTGATTTATTTTTATCTACATTTACCTTAACATCAGCTTTTTTTTTTAAAGAAAAGATTCCATGGCTAAGAGCATGTTGGATTGCTTCAGTTCCTGTCTATTTTTACTCTCCCAATCAAAAGAATCCTTATTTCATTATTTTCTAATTTTGGGGCCATACCTGTATTAATTAGGAACTATAAAATTCTGAATGTTTGAGGGGTCATTTGTGGCAGTACTAAGGTTTTCATGTTGTTTTGGAGATGAACCTGGGTCTCTAGCATGCAAAGCTTATGCTCAGTTCATTGAGAACAATATAAATTGATCAATCATTATGCCCAAAATAAGTAGATTGAAGGGAAAATCTGAATTCTATCTAAGGTTAAATAGCTAGATGATAGGATCTAGAATTAGGTACCTTTCCTTGTTGGTATTTTTTTCCATTTCATAAATATCAGTTGGAGATATGTGGTGAAGAATAGCAAGAAGAAATCAATGAACTAAAGTCAATCTTTGGCTAACTTGTAGCAGTGAGATATTAATAGGGTTGCATTTAAGTTTAAGTGTACACTAGTAAAGATAATTCCAGATTCTTTTAGGCAAGATGGGCTTCTTGGTAGTTTCTCAAAGTCCTTTTTTTCTATGAAGTTCCAATTCTGAGTTAGGGGAACAGCCAGGGGAAAATATTAAATTTTATCTTTCAAGGCTTATATTGGAATATTTAGACTAATGGTTTTTATTTCATGGCAAGTAAACATATTAATTATAGAATGATATGCAGTGCTGCATATCTTTGCCAAAGAGCAGGATTTGTAAGAAATACTTTCCAAAGTTCTTCTCCCTTACTACTCAGCCAGAGAAAAGGGGCTCACTGTTTGGATGCTATCATGGTTGAGGGGCACAGTTCACTACTTAAAACCTGCACATGTGTAGTTGCATAACCTGGAAATTCTTTAACATACAAGATTTTCCATTGGAAAAAGTAACTACATAAAATTAGAGCACACAAGATTTTACAATTACATTTAAACTAACAAAAACAAATGTGAAACAGCCCATGCTTAACAGGTCAGCCTGACCTGGAAAGCAAACTAGAGAGGAAAAAAAAGAAAGAAGGAAAAAAGAAAAATAGAGGAAGGCTCAATGTTAACTGATTAATTCTGTCAGTTTGTTGTAAATAAGAAAATACCATTGGTGTATTAATGGTGTTATTAAAGGAAAATTTGCTGGCAGAAATATGCAACATTCAAACAAAATGAAAACAGTTAAAAATAAACCATATGTGCCTTTCATTTCTCATTAGGGAAACTTTTGTTGGTTTGAAGGTTAAAATTATTCCCAGAGGAGGGCAAAACTGTTCCCTCCTGAAATTCTTCTTTGGCTTTTCTCCAGCATGTTGCTGAATCAGGGAAAAGTGGCCCTCACTTTTATGCATGCACAAAAGTGAGGGAATTTGGGAAGGCAAAGGGTGGTAATGGAGGCTCTAGGCAAGGAAGGGATAGTAGTCTTCACTCTAATATTTATCTGATTCTGGCTTTACAGACTCTAAATACATCATAAGGAAACTCGTTTTAATATGAGTAGTCTGGGACACAGAGAGTACATATAAAAGTGTTAGTGCCTCTAAGTGTTTCCCCTCTTATGTCACTACAAAGTTTGAAGAGAACAAGACCTCACACTTGATGCAACCTTCTGATGAGCAGTGAGACTATGGAGTCACTAAGCCTAGACTTATAAGATGTCTGATACATTTTCCAACATCATCCCAAATGTAATATGAAACAAGTGGTTCTTTGATATTGCCTTCCCTCTCTTTATGAAAGGTTCAA
>PVKC010035660.1:0-13410 GCA_004027635.1 Crocidura indochinensis | reverse complement strand
AGTTCTAGGAGTGGAAGCATGAGAGGACCTGTGAATTATTAACATCCAAATCTTCCTTAAGAAAGGGGAGCAGTGCAGCAATAGTGTCTGTGGTTATGCCAATAAGACTTGGATATAAAGAATAAAATACAGGAGAGCAGTACACACTGCATGATAGAGCTGGTAACAATGGATAGGCAGAATCAAAACCGGGATGTCTGTGGCCCTGCATTGTGGGACAAGAAGAGTGGAACATCTACTAGGTTTGTCTTGGGTTGCTGGGGCATGCATATTTAGCTACAGATGTGTGTGTGTCCTTCATTTAGCATGAGGAACCTGGGAAAAGATAATAGAGAGACATCAGAATAAGTGACTTCTTGTCCTGGAGGTTTGGTGTGAGGGGAGTGGCACTGCTAGAGGTTCTGGGGTTGTGTTTGAATGTTGGGGCATGATATTCAGCTCCAGAAAAACATGTTCCAAACCTGGTATGAGGGCAGACAGCCATTAAAACTGTAGCAGTTCTAGGCAGTTTCATGGGAAGAGGGTATCATGGAGGTACAAATTGTTATACTTCTTAGAGACTGGGCATTTAGATTTAGATGTAGGATGGCAGGTCTCAACACTAAAAGGGCCCATCAGAGGGTAGACAGAAGTCAGAAATGTTTAGTTCCTAGTCCTGGGGCTTGGCAAGAGGGAGTCACACAGTTAAAGGGTCTGATTTTCTTCTAGGGACCATGAAGATCACAGATTCAGCTCAGTGAAGGCAGGTCCCACCCACAATGTAAAAATTATGGAATGACAGTACTACAGGAATATGTCAGAACTGGCAAATTTATTGCCCAGAGTCATTGGAAGAGGAGATCAGAGTTGCAAATGTTCTACTTTGGAGACTGGGTCATGAAGATTCAGATCCAAAAGTGCAGGTTCCATAACCACTATCAAGCACCTGATGAAAAAGCAGAGAGTAATCAAAACAGGCTACTTATTATGTCTGGGATTTTGATAGAGTAAAGTGTCTCAGAAAGATGCTCTCCAGTATCTGCTATGGATACAGAGTCAGTTCCAGAAGAGCATGACCCATTCCGAGCATCACTCACCTAAGCTACAGTGCATAGTTAATTAAGACTTTCTGGCTCTGGAGTTTAGTAAGAATGGAATGGTACATTTAAGAGTCTTTGGTTTCTGCTTGGGAGACTGAGGCATGCAAAATCTCCTCCAGGAGAACAGATTCTATATACACTGAAGCACCTAGAATCAGAGGGCAGACAGACAAAATAATTCGTTATTCTCTGGCTTTGGTGACTGGTGAATAAGGCAGCAAAGCAAATCTAGGACCTGTTTAAGAGGAGGTGACATGCAGATTCAGCTCTACGAGTAGAGATTTCCAACCATAAAATAAGCAACAGGGATTAGAGGACAGAAAGACACCAGAAATGTTGACTATCTAGCCCTGACATTTGTTTAGAAGGAAGCAGCACAGTCACAGGTTTTGAGGGTTATCTTTTGGAGAAGAAACATGAATATTTGCCTACAAGGGACAATTCTAAACCACAGCTTGAAGTCCCTGAAATGAAAAAGCAGAGAATAGAATTTGCTACTTTATTCCATGGATTTAGAGAATGGTGGATTGGTGAAACTCTAGGGTCTTGTGTTTCATTTAGGAGATGTCATTCAGATTCTGTTGCAAGTGGGGAGGTCCCACTCACAGCATGAAACATCTGGTAACAGTGGGAAGACAGTACCAGAGCAGACACCTTTTGGCCCTGGATCATGGGACAAGCGGAGCAGATAGCATGGGAGCCTAAGATATGCCAATTTAGCACCAAGATATGCATGTCTGGCATCTGGTATCAGAGAGACTTCAGAACTGATGACTTCCTAGCACTGGTGTTTAGTTTGAGGGGAGCATTGCAGCAAGAAGCTCTATGGTTGGAGGCAGTAGGATGCATTTAGCCTTTTAGGAGGTTAGCTCCTGGACTCACAAGGAGAATAAAGTCAGAATAGAGTCATGATAGAGGCTATCATGCCCTGAGGTTTTTTTTTTGGTTTTTTTTTTTGGTTTTTTTTTTTTGTTTTTGTTTTTGGGCCACACCCGATGACACTCAGGGGTTACTCCTGGCTATTCGCTCAGAAGTCGCTCCTGGCAGGTACGGGAGACCATATGGAGAACCAGGCGATCGAGCCGCGGTCCGTCCTAGGTTAGTGAAGGTACCTTACCTCCAGCGCCACCGCCCGGCCCCGCCCTGAGGTTTTAATGAGGGAGACAGTAGAACTAGAAACACTGGATTTCTGCTTGTGGGGCTGGGGCATGTGAAGGAAGACAAGTCTCACCTACAGCGTGAGGCACCTGGTATCAGAAGGCAGACAGTAAAATTTTCTTTCTTGCCTGGGGCTTAGGAACAGGGTACAGTGAAAATACAGGGTTGGGGATTCTGTTTGGGAAGAGGAATATATGGATTTAAGTCATAGAATAGAGGTTCAATCAACAGCATGAGGCATCTAGTAACAGATCCCAGAATTGGCAACTTAAAAGGCTATCACGACATATGGTAGCAGAGCAGGAACAGTGTCTGTGTTTCTGCCTAGAAGGATGGTATACACAGAAAAATATCCAAGAGGGCAGATCCCACCAATGACATGATGCACTTGGTAACAGAAGGCAGACAGAACCAAATTGACTTTTTTGTGGCCCTGAATATGGGATGAGGATAGTGGTGCAGCTAATGGGTTCCACTTGGGAGGCTAGAACATGCCTATTCAGCTACGTGTATGCAGATCTCATGTCCAACATCACGCACCAAAGTTCAGAGGGCAGATAGTTGATAACTGGCTAATTTTAGGCTGTTTCTTGGGAAGAAGGAAGCTGCAGAGGTACAGGGTGGGAATAGTGCTTGGTCTGGGTGTCCAGATTTAGATTTATGAGGACAGGTCACACAACCAGCATGATACATGTGGATAAGAGGGCAGATAGAATTCAAAACTGGTAACTGCTAACTCTGGGACTAAGAAAGAGGGAAGACACTAGTGCAGCTAGTGTCCAATGATCGGATCCAATTTGCATGCAGATTCAGCTGTAGGAAGGGAGGTTCTTCACACCATGCAAGAACTCAGTTCAGAGAGCAGACATAACAGATTTGATGACTTTCCAGAATGTCACTTTAGAAGAATGGAGCAGAGCAGGAACAGGGTCAGGGTTTCTACCTGGAAGGCTGGAATATACAGAATAAAATCCAGGAGGTCAGGTCCACCCACTGTGTGATGCACCAGGTAACGGGGCAGACATCTTAGAACTTGTGTGTTTCTGTCCTGTGTGAATAAATCTGCATTGTGTAATTCAGTGGGGATGGAGAAAGCAGGTCTGAAGCAGGGCTGCAACCGGAAATAATTCAAATCGGTGAAGAGAGATGAGACACGGGCCTGAGAACCTTTCCACCATGTAGAGCAAGTGCAAGCCAGTAGGGACTGTAGTATTTATTGGGAAGATAGGATCACCCCTATGAGTGATGAAGGGGTTAAGATAAAGACCTTATCTAGAAGTTCATTTCCGACCAGGTGGGTCTTTGACATGTAAAAGAGGAAGTCATCATCTTTAAGGGTGAAGGTTGATATGCCATACAAGTTTAAGGTAAAGTATGATTAATCCAACATCTCCCCCTACTGTATTTACTAAGATGCAGAATTATGAGAGAGGAGCTTAAAGGGTGACTGTATTTTGCATAGTCACAGTAAAAACTGGATAAATAAAAGAGAAATAAAATTTGCCTAAGAGCAAGGTTCCTTTCCAAAGAAGCATTTGATCATATATGCAAGTGATATATGATCTAAGTTTGCCTAGCCCCAGAAAGTTTTCTCCTTGGTCCCAGGAAAAGTTCTTCTCGGGATGGTGGTTGTAATTGGGCTGCCTAATTAAAGTTCTTGGGGTTTTCACTAGTCCTATGTCATTGGCAGAGTGCCATGAAGCATGCCTTGGTTTGCCAGTCATTGCCAGATTATCGTGAAGTAGATCAGGTATACCAGTTGTTTCTAAACTGTCTGGAAGCATGTCACCAGATTCCTCACCACCAGGGTGGCTCAATTTCTGTCCTTGGTTCTGGTTCTGGGACCCGAA
Source organism: Crocidura indochinensis (assembly GCA_004027635.1). Classification (NCBI taxonomy): domain Eukaryota; kingdom Metazoa; phylum Chordata; class Mammalia; order Eulipotyphla; family Soricidae; genus Crocidura; species Crocidura indochinensis. The sequence continues at coordinate 9,323 of PVKC010035660.1, read as the reverse complement.
ATTTGGGGGTGTGAGCTGATCTCAGAGCAAATGAACCTTACATCTAGTCAATATGACAAATTTTATGGGTTAAAGGCGATCGACCTGCTAGAGGTACATTTTGGAGTTTCTAACCCTAATAGACAGGAACTCCTCTTTTACATAAAATATTCCCATTATACTAGTTCTATGATAAAAAGAAAAAGGATAATGCCACAAAGTACTATAGGGGATTACGGCTAGGTTGTAGTATCTTTCCCTCAGTTGATTTCATGCTCTATAATTCCTGATACGTAAGTATAGTAACAACACTGTTCCCAAGGAAATGCAAATCAAGAAATATACATATCCCCTAATATTTTCTACTGAACAAGTCCAAAGAAGTAATACTGCAGCCCAATAAAGAAATCTACATTAAAATACACATATACCCCATTGTTTGTTGGATTAGTCTAAGGTGGGCAGAATCTGGATTTACTGTTTCAACAAGGTCATCTGTCAGTTGACAGCTGTCAGGGAGTCAGCAGAAATATTATGGGTGGAGTCATGGGCCAAGATAAGTCCTTGAGCAAAGGCCTTCTCAAAAAGCTGATTTGCTTCGTAGGATTCTGGTCATGGGCAGCAGTCAATGGTGATGGGATATAAAAGGGGTGAAGTGGGGGCAGTGCTCATGGTATCATGGGTGTAGACCTGTAGGGATAAAGGGGCTTAATAGGAAAAGCAAAAATTCTGAGATAACTGAGCATAGGGAAACAATAGAAAATATATTACAGAGTGACATGTGGAGGAGAGGGAAGGTTAAAGAACTATGTGCAACACAGATGGACATTATGTATGACCCAGATGGATACTAAACTAATATAAAGGTGGTCACCACACACATATATAGTAGATCAATCAATCTTTTACAGCTGTAAAACTGAGCCATCTAAGAGGTAAATGGGAATGTGCCAAAGTGCTTCATATATATAAAGTTAGCAAGTAAGGTAGTGAGTAAACTTTAAGCCAGTCACTGTAATAGCTAACTTCTTAAAATTACTGCTGTTGAGTTTAGACTCGGCTGAAAAAGTTTCATAGGTTAGCTTGTACATTCATCAATCTCAATCGCCGTTTTCATATACTGTCTTAATCTAATCATATCACAAAATTTGTATAAGTTGCTAAATAGTCTTATACTGTATACTGAGTACTGTAACAAGAGTCTATAGCACTGAGCACTGTGTTATGAATCTGGAGCACCCAAGATCCCTTTCCATAAACTTCTGTAAATAAGAACATTAAGACACATTCCTTTCAAAGCTCATAATTGGGAATTCCAAGGAAGAGATGGATCCAATTAATGCCTCCCAGGAATTTCTCAAAATCTTTAAGTGTTCTGAGATCTTTTTGACAGACTGAGATTTTTCCAAGTCTGCACTATAGTTCATTCCAGAATGCCCAAATATTCATATGAGAGCAGTGTCTGAATTTTCTCTGTGAAAATCTGCAAACCAGACAGCAGCAGTCATATTATCTTATTCTCATATAATTGCTGACGCTCCCTGTCATTAGAAAATGCAAACAAAATATTGTCTATATAGTGAATGATATAAACATGATGAAACATGAGCAGGTGTAAAACCACATCAATAAAATATTCGCCCATGATAACTGAGTTGTTCATTTACTGACGTAAATGAACTTACTAAAATCTATGCATGGAAGTCCTGTAGTTAAGAAAAGGAGTGGAAAATACTTACCATCTACTATGTGTATGTATATATTATAAAAACAGTCTTTTAAATCCATCACACTGAAGGCCAGTCTTCAGAATAGTAACTAGAGCAGAGCGGCTGGATTGTAATATGTCCATGGGAACCATAGTACTATTAACATTCCTTTAGTCATTTAACAACCGTCATTTACCTGACTTTGGTTGTATAATAAAAACAAGAGAGTTTCATTCTAAAATGAGCTTTCTGCATTTTCCAGTTCAAGTTTTTCCTCTACCAAGTTTATCAGTGCCTTTAATTTTGTGTTGGTAAGGAGTCACTATGATGTCCACACAGGCTTGTGTGATTTCTACTAAATGCAGAGGCGTGGAGGGCATTGAACCACAGAGGTCCCAATTTAAAAAGGCGTGTTATCAAGACACTATTACCAGATGAGTAGCAGTCTCTTGCCCAATGAATTTCTTTACCACATCTTGAACAAAGTATAAGTAGTATTCTTAAATGGGAGAAATTAGAGGTTGCTCTGTATTCTCTGGAGGGATACGCTGGTCCACTCAAATTCTTCTGAACCTCTCATCATACAGAATAGGCATCTATGGCACTGACACGAGCCATATGTTTAATGGAACCAAGATTTTGACAAGCTCTTAGGAATCTGTTAACATCTTACCTTTCTCTGGTAGGATGCAAGATCACCTGACAGTCTTCATTGGCATTCTCAAAAGCTAATTTTGTATAAGGTGATGCTGTGTTTCCTTACCTTTACAATCTGGTTCTTGAGAAGAGAGTAGTGACAGAGGTAGGGATAAGCTTGGATAATGGACATGCAGTTTTGTTGTCAGGAATGCAGCTTCCATCAATGGCATAGTGCACCTGGAATCAAAGGACAGAGAGTTGTCTGGTAGCTTTAACTGGCAGCTTTCTTGCCTAGGCTCTTGTAAAGAGGGAAATGGCACAGCTAAAGTTTTTAGTATCAGCTAAGGAGAAATGAGAATAAAAATTCAGTAAAAAAAGAGTGTAGAGCCCACCTATAGTGAGGCACACCAGGGTCCAAAGGGCAAAAATACCATAACTGGTGACTTTATGGCACTGTTTCTTGAAAACTAGATATCACAGTTGCTACAGGGTTCTCTTTTGGAGGCTGGGCATCCAGAGTCACAGAGTGGAGGGCTGGTTCCACACACAGCCTGAAAAGCATAGTTAGATGGCAAAATTGGTTAATTCTGACCCTGTGTTTTGAATTGTGGAGAACATCACTGCAAGAGCCTCTACATTTCTTCTTGAAAACTGGGAAAAACATTCAGTTCCAGAAGACAAGTACCGTCTCAGAATTGCATCCCTGTGATCAGAGGCTGAAGAGTCATCAGAACTGATGACTATCTGGCCTTCGAGTTTATAAGAGGGGAGCAGAACAGCTAGGGCCATTCTCACCACCACTGTTGACCTCCCTCCACCATAGTTCCCAACATGCTACCCATATTTCTACCGTTAGCCCCCTGGACTACTAATGTAATAGGTTTCTTTTGTGTATAGCTTGTTGTAGTTTGTTTGATTCTATTGTCTTTGACTTTGGGTTGGATATTTAGGTCTGATCATTTTTTATTTCCACTCAATGATCATGAGGGCACATTTTCGCCCAAAACTGTGGTTTTATTGAATCTGATAAATGGTTTACAGCAGTAATGGATCAGGTAGTGTCCTTGAGGTGGGGATCCATTTGGTGCTGCATCCTGTAGCAAGCAACAGTCCACATTGAGGGGGTGGGAGAAAAAGGACCGCATAGAATGAGTCAACAGGAGTGGTGATTGGAGCTTCTTGCTGGGGTGAAAGATTTGGGTCTGAGTGGGTGTCCTTTCGCTTTGGGAGCCAGGTGGCAGCTTACTGGGGCAAAGGGACTGTCTCAGTTCCTAAGTAGTTAAAAACTAAGGGTAAAGATGGTTAAATAGGAAGCGATAATGGATCAGGAGTGAAGGCGTGAGAGAATAGAAGTTTTTAATGGGGTGGGGGAGGATGCATAATATATGACAGGGTCTATAAGCAATATAGGCATGGATTGTGTACAATTAAGATTAGGCAAACAGGGGAGTCCACTGTATACACACGCATGCCTACTTATAGACAGACATTAGATATCTATTCATAGGTGATTGTTGGAGGCCTGAACCAATGGGATGGCTCAGAGTACTTGAAAAATAAATAAGATGGCTTAGGTGACCATATGTGATGCTGGGAGATTGACCTGCAGTCTGTCCTAGGCTAGCGCTGGCAAAGCAGACTCCTTACTGCTCTGCACCACAGCTCTGGTCCTGTAGCTCCTTTCTTTATAGGATGGTCTGTCCAAATTTTTTCTTCTAAGAGGGGACTGCCTCAAATACCAATCAAAAAGTTATTCTGAGTGACTGTTTCCTCATTTCTGGTGAGTGACAATCAAGAAGACCCCAGAAAAGAGGCTTTCAAGAGTCCTTCATAGATAGGCTTGTCCCCACAGACTAGGACGGGGACTGAACCCTGCCTGTTTGAGATAAGGGGGCCTTTTTTTTATAAAGCAGCACCAGTAACTGCTTCCTCACTCCCCTTGAAAGACAACCAAGAAGACCCCCCCCCAAAAAAGAGTGTGGCCACTTCGCTTCACTTCGTGGCTGAGCATGTATTTTAAAACAAGAACCCCATGACAATACGTAGTAAAAACCACACTTCAAGTGTGTCAATGGCAATGCAACACAGGACAACCGCATCCATAGAGAATAAAGATGGCAGTTCTGATGACACAGAAAATACCAACCAAATAGTTAAATTCTCAGGAGTTCAACAGGACTAGCGAATTTCAGTGTCTGGAGTGTGATAATAGTAAAGCAGAACAGTTCAAATTCTGGGGTTTCTGTTTTGGAGGCTGAGGCATGAAAATGCAGCCCCTTAATTCTTGATCTACATCCAGCGTTATCACAAGGCAGACAGCAGAAATTCACAAGACAAGTTTCAGGCCCTGGGGATTGGTTAGAGGAGATCAATGTAGCCACACTTTTCTTGAGTTCTGCATGGGAGCTGGGCATGCAGATTCTGCTCCTGGAAGGGAGGTCTAAAAACAGTGTAATACAACTGGGATAAAATAGGTAATAAATACATTAAAACTGGGCACTTTCTGAAACTGGGGCATGGGAAGAGGTAAAGAAACAACTATAGGACTGGGGTTCTGCTTGGAGGTTGCTCCAGGAGATCAGGTCCTACACCCAAAATGACACCAGAGAGATCAGAGAAGAGGACATATATCAGGTGCTAAAACACAAAAAGGAAGAGAGTCTTGAGGTTATGGTATAGTGTGCTGGGATATGCTAGCTTCCACTCCAAGAACTAATGTTCCACATCCAGATTATGCACCTGGGATCAGAGTGCAGTCAGACATTAGAACTGGTAAAGTTTTGTCTTGGGCCTTGAGAGGGGAACACTGCAATTACAGGGTCTGAAATTCAGCTTCAGAGACTTTGTTATGAATATTTTGTTCCTTCGGGGCTTGTCTCATACCAAAAGATGACTTGGGATCAGAGTACAGAATATTGACAGAATTGGTGACCTTCTGGCCCTGGACCACTGTAAAAGTAAGTGGCAAATTCAACATCTCAGATTTCTGCTTTGGAGACCTCAAAGTCAGATCCAGGAGGCCACCCTGACCCCAAATTGAGGCACCTGAGAAAAGAAAGCAGTCAATCAACAGATCAGATAGTTTTGTGTCCTTTGTCTTGGGAAGAAGGGAAAGGTACAGCTATGTGTTACTTTAGTTTTGCTTGGTAGGTTGGGGCATGCCAATTAAAGTTCAGGAAGGGAGGTCCTACAACCAGCGTGATTCATCTAAGATCAGAAGCAGACCAACATGATGAGTGTGGATAATCAGGCTCTAAAACAGGGGAAGAGGAGAGCAACCTAGAATCGGTGATTGATAATTTGCTTGGGGTGGGGGGCCAGGCATAAGCAACTCCAGAACTGCAGGTCCAACTACCATCATGAATTACCTGGGATCATTGAACAGATAGACATCAAAACTGGAGACTCAGTGACCCTGAACTTGGGTCTAGAGATCTGGTGCTGATGCAAGGTCTGAGGTTCTGCTTTTGTAGCTGTTTCATGTAGATCTAACTACAGAGATTTAGTCGAATCCCTGAGACTAAAGAGAAACATCAGAGCATGGGACTCTATCACTAAGCTTTGGGAGAAAGACAGTTGCATAGCTACAGGGTCTTTGGTTTTGATTTGGAGGCAGAGATATGCAAATTAATTCTAAGATGTGCAAGTCCAACACCAATCTTGACACTCTGAGATCAGAATCCAAACAAAGGTTATAACATCTGGGATGCTATTTCATGGCAGGACAAGCCAATTCAACTTTAGAATGGACAGTCCCACTCAGCATGATACAACTGGAAGCAGAGAGTAGAAAGTTGCAAGAATTGTTAATTGTAGAGTTCAAGTACTTGAGAAGAGGGGAGTAAGGTAATTACAGTGTCTGGAGTGGCTGGGGCATACAGACTCAGCTCGAGGATGACAGATCCAAGCTCAGAAGACAGATGTCAGAACAAAGGGAAGACAGTTGTCTTCACAATTTGGGATTCATTCACTGGGGCTAAGGAATAGGGGAGCATCAAAACTTCAGGTTCTGGGGGCCAGCAGTAGGGCATTTGCCTTGCATGCATTCAACCTGGGATGGACCCAGGAAGCTGGGATTCAGTTCCCAACTTCCCATAAGGTCCCTCAATCCTACCAGCAGTGATTTCTGAGTGCAGAGTAACCCAGGTGTGACCCAAGTACAAAAAACTACAAAGAATGAACTTCAGGGGTTCTATTTGGTAGTAGGGGCATTCAGAATTAGGTCAATGAGGCTAAGTAGTATCCACAGAATCCATGGAATCAATGGGCAGTCAATTCAGAATTGCCGAGTTTAAGGCACTGAACCCTGGGCAAAGTGGATTGGCACAGTTACAAGATCCTGAATTCAGCTTGAGAAGCTGGATCATACAGGTTCAGCTTCAATTAAGCAGGTCCAGGCCAGATTGACATATCTGGTGTAAGAGGGCAACCAGTCATCAAAACAAAGGAGTTTCTGGTCCAGGGTCTTGAGAAGCAGGAGGCTGTGCAGGTACAGGGGCTTTGATTCTGCCTGGGTGACTTGGGCATGCAGATTAAGCTCTAAGAAAGAATTAGCACCCTGAACATTGGGTAGATATTGGTCAAACTGCCAACTCTTTGGCCCTGAGGTTTGGTCACAGGGCAATGCTCATATATGTGGTCTGAGATTCTACTTGGAAATTGAGGCATGGTTTTTGGAGTTCATAAGAGCAGGCCCAACAGTCAACATTATACAAGTGGGATCATATGACAAAAAGATGAGAAACCTTTGGTCATTCAGATTAAAGTGCTTGAGAAGAGGACAGCAGTCCAGCTCCAGTGTTCTAGGTTAGATTTGGGATTCTGGGACATGAAGATTCCACTCCAAGTCCTCAGGTCCCATGCCCAACATGACCTGAGGCCAGAGTTCACGCAGACATCAGAACTAGAGATGTTTTGTCTCTGGGCCTTTGGAAGATGGTAGCAATGCAGCTACAGGATCTCTGGTTCTGTTTAGAAGGATGCGGAATGGTTATTCATTCAACTTCTAGAGGACTTTTCTATACATAAAATGATGCATCTGGAATCCTAGTCAACCAAAGTGGTGACTTTTTGTTCCTAGTGTGTGTTAAGAGGAAAGCAGCACAGCTCAGTCTGGGGTTTTTGCTGTGGAGGAGAAAACAAGAAAATTCAGCTCCAACAGATGTGTACTGCCCACAGCATAATACAACTGAGATTATAAGGTTGATATTCTTCAGAACTGGTGATTTTTGGACTGTGGGCTTTGGGAGAAGGGGAATGGTGTAGCTATATATTCTTGAGTTCTGCTTGGGAGTCTGAGGTATGCAGATCAAGCTCCAATAAGGTTGGTACTATCCCCAACATGATTGACCTGGGATTAGAGGGAGATGAATATCATAATTGTAGACATTTGAGCCCTGGGATAAGGGATCAGGCAAGCTCCCTAATATAATTTATTTATATTGATCTTGGGCTACTGGGGCCTACATAGACAACTACAGGAGTGCAGGTCCAATCACTACTGTAATTCACCGGGGGTAAGAGTTCAGAGAGACATCAAAACTGGTGACTGTACCCTTGGGCTTGGGAAGAGACATTTGGGAGTTTCATTATTTAGGGTTCTTTTTAGGTGGCCAGGGCATTCAGACTCATGACCAGTTCAAGTCCATTTTGAATCCACCATGAGCAGAGGTATAACAGATCAGTGCAGGTGACTTCATGTCTCTAAGGATTGGGAGGAAGGGAATTGCGTGGCTCTGGGTTATGATTTGGAGACTGAAGCATGCAAACTCAGCATCAAATGTGCAGATCCTATGTCAATCATGATGCTCCTGGGATCAGAGGGCAGATATCAAACTACCTGGTCCCTGATCTTGCTGTTTAGTTAGGAAGGAGTGACCTAGTTATATGGTCTGATATACCGTTTGAGTGGGTAAGGCTTGCAACTTTAGCTCAAGCATTGTAGCCCCACCCTGGCAAGAAAAGGGTAGAAAATCCTCTGAACTGTCAAGTTTGGAGCCTTGTGAATTGGGAAGAAAGGCATAAATTAGCTTCAGTATCTTATGTTCTGCTTCTGTGCTTGGGTATGCAGATCCACTCCAGTATGGCTGCTACAAGCCCAGCAAGACTCACTTGGGATCAGAGGGAAGACAGTTGTCAGAACTGACAATTTTCTTGCACCGTGGCTTGGGGTGTGTGGAGCTTCAAAACTCCACTACCTCTGGACTTTGGGAAGAGGAAAGCAGTAGAGCTCCAGGGACTGAGTTTCTGCTTGAAAAGCTGTGGCATGGAAATTCAGCTCCAGGAGGTCTAGTCCCATACAAAAATGTGGCACCTGATATCAGTGTCTAGTCAGTCCACAGAACTGGCAGCATTCTAGCTCTCTGGAGGTAAGAGGGACTTGTGGAATCTCAGCATCTGGGATTTCAGTTTTGGAGGTGAGGAAACTCTAGAACTCCAGTGTTACTCCTGCATGATATTTGGGCCCTGAGGTTTGGGAAGAAGGAAATGGTGCAGCAACACATTACTTGAATTCTGCTTAGGAATTTGGAGTATGCAGATTCAGGTCCAGGAAGGGAGGTCCCACATCCAATGTGATTCATGAGGGATCAAAGGCACATCAACATAATAATTGTTAACTAGGACGAGGGAAGATGAAGCTGCCTAACATCGCTATTGAAATTGATCTTGGGCATTTTTTTTCACATGAATGAGCACCTTTATGAATGCAAGTCTAACCACCATCGTGAATCCTGAAGGATCAGAGTGCAGGCAGATGTCAAAATTTGTGACTCTGGTCTAAACCATGGAAGCGGGTGACACATTTCCAAGTTCTGATGTTCTTTTTCGGTGACTTGTACATGAATATTCTGCTCTAGGAAGGCAAATCCAAGTCCATCAGGAAACCCCTGGGACCAGAGGAAAGATAGATGTCAGAACAGCTGGCTTTCTAGCACTGGGGGTTGACAAGGGAGTTGTGAAGCTAAAGTGTTTAGTGTTCTTTTTTTTTTTTTTTTT
>PVKC010035659.1:0-13426 GCA_004027635.1 Crocidura indochinensis | reverse complement strand
GGAGGGAGGGAGGGAGGGAAGGAAAGGAAAGGAAAGAAAGAAAGAAAAGAAAGAAAGAAGAAAAGAAAAGAAAACCACATGTTTGGATAAATGCCTTAATCTTTGACTTTCTGTTGAAAGTGGTTCAGACATTTTTTTTTGTTTGTTTGGTTTTGGTTTTGGTTTTTGGGTCACACCCGGCAGTTGCTCAGGGGTTATTCCTGGCTCCATGCTCAGAAATTGCTCCTGCAGGCACGGGGGGACCATATGGGACGCCGGGATTCGAACCAATGACCTTCTGCATGAAAGGCAAACGCCTTACCTCCATGCTATCTCTCCGGGCCCTGGTTCAGACTTTTAACCCTTTTGAAATTAGATACATCGTGCTATAATTTCAATAACCTAATAGAGAAGACAAGGAATGGATTATTTTATAATGCATCATTGGGTAATAGGAACTGAAATCCCATTGATGCTACAAAATCCAATATACATTGCTGTTTGCTTCTGATTATTAATTTGACATTAACCACTATTTCCTGAGCAGCTTTTATTTATGCAGCATTGTGCTCATTGAGAATGTTTTTGTCATTAGGGCCTTAATAGTCCAGATCATTTATGCTTCACCATAAATGGCTTTGTACAATATGGATTATAGTTTCACATATCTAAGATTTTTTTATAGTGCAAACACAGCTGTTCCTGCGCTATGTATGGCATTTTTGTCATCTCTGGTCACCTAATTTCTGCAGTGCCAGGGACTGGACCCAGTCAGGCTCTTACACAGGGCAAGGCTCAAACTCTACCTTAAATCCAACATTCTTTCTTTTTTTTCTTCTTTCTTTTTTTGGGTTTGTTTTTTATTCTTTGTTTTGTTTTTTCGGCCACAGGGGTTACTCCTGGCTATGTGCTTAGAAATCACTCCTGACTTGGGGGACCATATGGAATGCCAGGGGATCAAACCGCAGTCTGTCCTAGGCTAGCACGGACAAGGCAGACAGACGTCTTACCACCTGTACCACCACTCCAGCCCCTCCAACCCTATTTCTTAACTGTGCTTATAACTGATAGAAGCCTTTTGTTAACATCTTCTATTGCTTCGAAAACCCAAAGCATGAAAACGTCAAGTTTGGGGCCAGAGAGAAGTATAGTGGGGAGGACATTTGCCTTGCATGTGGCTACTCACATTTGATATTCAGCATCCATTGGGTCACCTGAGCCTATCAGGAATGATTCCTGAATGATTCCTTACTCTTGAGCCAGGAGTAAGCCCTGAGTATTGCTGGGGTATCACAGAAAAAATAAACTTCGTTTTTAAAAGAGTGGGTGCTACTGTTGTTTGAAAGTTGAGCGAGTGTCTTAAGTAGTTGAAATTTTGTCTTAAGGAAATTTAAAATTAGTCAGCATATAGAGTCTGATTAGAAGGCATTGAAAGACAATTGCTTGAAAGTAGAATTAAAATGTTTTTTTTTTCAGGGGCTGGAGCAATAGTACAGTAGATAGGGCGCTTGCTTTGCATGTGCTCAACCTGGGTTTGATCAACGGCATCCCATATGGCCTCTTGAAAACTCCAGGAAGGCTTCCTGAGCAAGGCTAGGAGCAGCCCCTGAGTATCATCAGATGTGACTAAACACTTAAAAAAGACAAAAAGTGATAGCACAGCAGTAGAGCATTTGCCTTGCAAATGACTGACCCAGACATTCCCGAGTTGGGTTCGATTCCTGGCATACCATATGGTCCTCTGAGCCTGCCAGGAGTGATTTCTGAGTGCAGAGCCAGGAGTAAAAATCTGAGTGCCACCAAGTGTGGCCCAAAAACAAAAAAAAATTGTTTAGTTCCAGTTTGGGGTCACACCCAAGATGCTCAAGAGTTACTCTGCTCTCAGGAATTACTCCAGGACTGTATAGGATGCTGGGCATGGAACCAGGGTTGGCCACATGTAAGGCAAGTGCCCTCCCCACTGTTGGAAAGTGGTATGCCCCTCTTAGGACAGACTAGTCTGCTCACCAGTGAGAACCTGGAAAGTTGCTAGTTAGTTATGATCATTCTGCCCCGTAGGGGAGAAAGGATTTTTGCCACAGAAAGAGTGAGTCAGGCAGATTCAAATCAGATGAACTTTGCCCTTTAATTCTGTCACCTGAAGAAAGGGACTTAGCCAAAGTATGACTGGTAAAGTTGAGAGAGTGGTTGCTCTCTTGTAAGTTTATTGCTAGGATTGAATCCCATGTACACATGCTAACCCATGACTGGTGCCTGTCCTCCTTTCTATGGCCCGTGGTTGACATGTGATTCAAAGTCACTGGTGAAACTCTAAGAAGGGCTTTGAGTAGAGTAGGGAGGAATGAAAAATACCGTATTTTCCGGCATATAAGACGGTACCCATGAAAAACTTCTTAAAAGTTGGGGGTCATCTGGGGCCCGGGAGATAGCATGGAGGTAAGACGTTTGCCTTTCATGCAAAAAGGTCATCGGTTCGATTCCTGTGCCCCATATGGTCCCCCGTGCCTGCCAGGAGCAATTTCTGAGCATGGAGCCAGGAGTAACCCCTGAGCACTGCCGGGTGTGACCCAAAAACCACACACAAAAAAAAAGTTGGGGGTCATCTTATACTCCAGTATACAGCATGCTGAAACTTACTCCAGCTTCAGGGACCAGTGATCCGCCCCCTCTTACCACCTGCATCCCTCTATTCAGCTTTTATGGGACACAGAGGAGGAGCTCTGTCTCCTTCTGGCTGTCCTATTAATCACTGCACCCCAGCCAGCTGCTCTTGGAGGAGCCCCCTCTCCCTGCTCTCAATGTAGATCACTTTTATATTTACATGTTTGATGACAAATAGCCCTATGTTTATAAGTGGCAGTTTTCCAGCTAAGTATATGCATTACATAAGAATTTGAATTAAGGGGCCCTGGAGATAGCATGGAGGTAAGGTGTTTGCCTTTCATGCAAAAAGGTCATCGGTTCGAATCCTATGGTGCCCCATATGGTCCCCTATGCCTGCCAGGAGCAATTTCTGAGCATGGAGCCAGGAGTAACCCCTGAGCACTGCCGGGTGTGACCCAAAAAAACAAAAACAAACAAAAAAAAAACAAGAATTTGAATTAAAATTTCCATATTGAAATCAAATCTTATGTTTTTTTAATCTTCATTTGGTGCACGTTAAGAGAGGTAGTCTTAGGCGGCAAATACAGCCCAAACCTATATTTTATTTTGTTTTGTTTTATGTTTGTTTTTGATTGTTTGTTTTGTTTCGTTTTGGTTTTTGGGTCACACCCGGCTGCGCTCAAGGGTTCCTCTTGACTCTACGCTCAGAAACCACTCCTGGCAGGCTCGGGGGACCATATGGGATGCTGGGATTCGAATCACCATCCTTCTGCAGGAAAGGCAAACACCCTACCCCATGCTATCTCTCCGGCCCAAAACAGTTTCACCTGAACAGGGACTTGAACCCTGGATCCTCAGATTAAAAATCTGATGCTCTACCAACTGAGATATCCAGGCCAAAACATATATTTAAACAGGAAAAGTAGGGGGTTGTCTTATATGCCAGAAGGGAGCAGTTGGTTCTTGGAAAATAAATTAGCAGGATGTTGAGAGGCATAGAAAAATCTAAATTCTAGGCTTAATAATCCTCAGGGGGCTACAGATAACGTTCGTGGCTACAAGAGCACATTTTGTGTGGTTCAGTGGCTACCAGGAGACATCAATTATTTGCACGTATGTGCTTGCATGTGTGTGGCTGCCCATGTTCATCTGTGAATGCCTAGTTTCTAGCACGTCTGACGTAATGTGGCATTTTGTTAATGTTTGACTGAAGTAAATGTGACAGATCTAATCAAGAAGGTAGTTCAGTCATTATGTTGTCTTTGTGATCATTATTAAGTTGTATTTGTATTCAATTTACAATTTGTATAGCTTCTTGTTGGCTGGCTCCTCTGTCACAAAATGATTTCGTCAGTGATTATTAAAGATTGATTCAGCCTTTCCCCTTCCACTAGTAAGATAACCCAATAACATTATACTGGTGTACATCAAATTACATTTCTTCCTTCTCATATAGACACACAGTTTTATTTAATAGAATGAAATGATTGGAACCACAGACACTCACAAAAAAATTATAAAGGTCCTATAACTTGTTAACAAAGCTTCCAATATTCTACTTCTACAAATAAGAAGTTTGTTTTTAGATGAACTGAAAAAAACTCAGTTTGAAACACAAGTGAAAACTATAACCATTTAATAATGGGAACAAGGTTAGAATTTTTGTTTCGTTTTGTTTTGGGGCCACACCCGGTGACGCTCAGGGGTTACTCCTGGTTATGCACTCAGAAATCGCCTCTGGCTTGGGGGACCATATGGGACTCTGAGTGATCAAACTATGGTCCATTCTAGATTAGCAAACGCCCTACTGCCTGCGCCACCACTCCCGCCCCAAGGTTAGTTTTCTTTTTTCTTTTTTCTTTTTTTTTTTTTTTTTTTTGGTTTTTGGGTCACACCCAGTGGCGCTCAGTGATTACTCCCTGCTCTGTGTTCAGAAATCGCTCCTGGCAGGCACAGAGGACCATATGGGATGCTGGGATTTGAACCACCATCCATCCTGAACAATTATTTCATATACAGTGAAAATTACATGTGCATAGCCTTGAAATTCTGTTTTGTTTTGTTTTGTTTTTTGCTTTTTGGGCCACACCCAGTGATGCTCAGGGGTTGCTCCTGGCTATGCTCTCAGAAATTGCTCCTGACTTGGGGGACCACATGGGACGCCAGGGGATCAAACCATAGTGGGTCCTAGGCTAGTGCGGGCAAGGCAAACGCCTTACCACTTATGCCACTGCTCCAGCCCCTGAAAGATTTTTGTTTGTTTTTGGGCCACACCCGGTGACGCTCAGGGGTTACTCCTGGCTATTTGCACAGAAGTCGCTCCTGGCAGGCACAGGGGACCATATAGGGAACCGGGAGATTGAACTGAGGTCCGTCCTGGGTTAGTGCAGGCAAGGCAGGCACCTTACCTGCAGCGCCACCGCCTGGCCCCCTGGAGCTATATTTTTCATTTTTGAAATTGAGTTGAAGTTAGTTAAATATTGTTCACTTCAAAGGTACCTGGGATTAGTTTTTGTTTTTTTGTTTGTTTGTTTGTTTGTTTGTTTAAGGCAAACGCCCTACCTCTGTGTTATCTCTCTGGCCCCTGGGGTAAAATTTTCTTGAATCCAGTTTCCTCATTTATCCCTAGGACTTGTTGACAGCATTGTTGTAAGATGCTGTGTTTTTTCTGTGGAAATGAGAAAGATCCTAACTCCAGCCCTTTGAGCTTTCCACTTTGTGACTGTCTTCTAGTCTTCTGTAAAGTGAAATGAATTTGTGTGTTTTGCCTTCCTTGAGAAGATATGGGCATCACCCAAGGAAGAGTGACATATATGACCTATTATGTTAACTCAAACTAGAAGCATCTTTCAGAAACCCTTTCTAGTCTCATAATTAGTAGTTCCATTTATTTAGACAACAGGCAGAGCGACAGGATTTACTAGATATCTAACTCATTCAGGACTCAGCTTACCTAGGGAGGAGAGGAAAACAGGGTCCAGACGTCTTTTCTCATGGGGGTTGCTGAGGGACCATACTCAGTGATTATCAGTGCCTGTTCCTGGCTCTGTGCCCAAGACTCACACTTGACAGTATTTGGAACTATAGGTGTGCCAGGGATGTGAACCGGGGTCACATGCAAGGTGAACATGGATCTACCGTACGATGTGTTTTGGAAAGATCAGTTTTCTTCTCTTCACTGCCTTTTCATCCTGGAAGACATTCTGGATGCTTTCAGCATGTGATTCGCCTAGCTTCTCTTCTTAGCACTTCTCCTGATGTTATTTTACTATAGGCTTCACATTTTAGAACTCCTTATTTTTGGTTCCGATTCAGTAGACACCAGTGCCGTCAAATATTTCTTGTAGGAATCACACTTCTGTGGTAGCAGGTGGGTCAGAGAGAGAAGCTCTGGGGAGAATAACAATCACTTGATTGTGATTCGGGACCTCATAAAAGTGGGCTGCCAGAGTTACCCAAGAGAGAATTAAATATAATTACTCGCCCAAAGTGATAATATCTTCCTAACAAATCCCCAAATACCAATGAAGCAATGATTTCAGAGCTGAGCTCTCAGATGGGAGAAGAGAAAGATCAAATACGGGTAATAATTAGAGAACCAAAGCCTAGCATGTGCAGATCAGAGGCATTCAAGGCATTGTTTGAAGAAATCCAGGAGATGAACCATGACTTGACACTGTATATCTTTTAAATATTTGTTCTTTCAAGAGTCTTTTTTTGAAGACTTGATTTTAACTATTCTTGCTGGAGAAATAACTTGTCATCTCAGACTCATCTATCAGATATTCTCTTCCCATGTCTTTCACTGACAATCAGAGTGAAGCCGAGTTGCCCAAATTGAATAAGATCAGAGTAAAGTACCCAGCACTCAAAAAGCACCTGCTATACTACAAGACTTGAAATATAAGATACAGTTGCTTGTCTGTATACATTGATAGTGTTTTGAAATGATAAAAACATGAATTCTATTAAGTTGGTAAAAAAAAAAAATTGTGTTCTTTCAAACCTCATTAGAGGACAACAGGATTTTTTAAAGTGGAACCAAGATACTGAGTATTGAACAAAATCACTCACTAAATTTTGTGTGTCTTTAGAACAAAATCTATAGATATGTCAAAATTCCTGATAATCCTGGATAATATACATAAATGGGTAGTTAGACCTTTAAATCAATCAGATAAATATTCAACCCAGTTAAAATATAACTAATCATATTTGATGAGGAACTTTTTTTTTTTTTTTTTTTTTGGTTTTTGAGTCACACCCAGCAGCACTCGGGTTACTTCTGGCTCTACGTTCAGAAATCGCTCCTGGATGGGGCTGGAGAGATAGCATGGATGTAGGATGTCTGCCTTGCATGCAGAAGGATGGTGTTTCAAATCCCGGCATCCCATATGGCACTCCAAGCCTGCCAGGAACGATTTCTGAACGGAGAACCAGGAGGAACCCCTGAGTGCTGCTGATTGTGACCCAAAAACAAAAAAACAAAAACAAAAAATATTGCTCCTGGTAGTCTCAGGAGGATGCCGGGATTCGAACCACTGTCCTTCTGCATGCAAGGCAAACACCCTACCTCCATGCTCTCTCTGGCCCCGATGAGGAACATTTTTTTAAGAAATAGTTTAAACTTAAAACCTATTTCATCCAGGGTTGGCTAATCTTTAAAATCACTTATGAGAACTGGAGCTATGGTACACGGGGAGGCTGTGTAACTTGCATGTGGTAGGTCAACTTGGGTTTGATTTTTTTTTTTTTGGTTTTTGGGTTTTGGGTCACACCCTATAGCGCTCAGGGGTTATTCCTGGCTCTATGCTCAGAAATGACTCTTGGCAGGCTCAGGGATACCGGGTTTTGAACCACTGACCTTCTGCATGCAAGACAAACGCCTTACCTCCATGCTATCTCTCCGGCCCCTTGGGTTCAATTCTTGACTTTCCGTATGGTACCCCCAATCTTCACCAGGAGGGATCGCTGAACTCAGAGCAACCCCTGAGCATCCCTGGGTGTGGCCATAAAACAACAAAATCACTTGTGAGACTTTTTTTTTTTTTTTTTTTTTTTTTTTTTTTTTTTTTGGTTTTTGGGTCACACCCGGCAGTGCTCAAGGGTTACTCCTGGCTCCGTGCTCAGAAATTGCTCCTGGCAGGCATGGGGGACCATATGGGGCACCGGGATTCGAACCGATGACCTTTTGCATGAAAGGCAAATGCCTTACCTCCATGCTATCTCCCGGGCCCGAGACTTTTTTTTAAATGTGAATTTCCTGAGGGTCAGAGTAATAGGATAATGAACTGAGCAGATGCTTTGAATAATTCTGTTTGGGAGCCACACCCAGCAGTGCTTAGGAATCATTCCTGGCAGGCTGTGTGTGTGATCTGATGCCAGGGATCAAATCCAGATCTGCCTGGTCTGCTGTGCACAACGCAGGGACCTTCCCCATCAAACCATTTCTCTGGCCCCCTAGTTTGAGTCTTTTTTTGGGGGGTGGGCCACACAGC
The DNA here is from genome assembly GCA_004027635.1 of Crocidura indochinensis. Lineage (NCBI taxonomy): Eukaryota > Metazoa > Chordata > Mammalia > Eulipotyphla > Soricidae > Crocidura > Crocidura indochinensis. Next base: position 5,345 of record PVKC010035659.1, on the reverse strand, counting down.
GCTTGGGTTATTCCTGGATCTGCAGACTCCAGGGAACATATGGGATGCCAAGCATTGGACCTGGGTTGGCCACCTGCAAGGCAAACACCCGACCCTATGCACTCCAGCCCCTCCTGGTTTGATTCTTAAGCAGCACCTGAGCACCCATCAGCAGCTGTGGAAGCTTGGAGTATCCCCTGAGCACCACCTGGTGTACCTTACCCCATCCAAAGAAGTTAAAGATATGCTCTCTCTCCCTCACTTTTCCCACTGTTGGTATCTTCTGTCACCACTGGGTCTGCTGTAACATGTACTCAGCCTGAGTCAGTGTTTCCATCTCCAGCGGACACAGAGCCTCAGTGAACAACAGCTCACCATGACAGGCGACAGAACTGAGAAAGGACACTCAGGGCTCGAGGCCTATTTGTGGTCAGTTGTAGTGAGTCTGAAGACTAAGAATGTCTTTTCTTGGGTCCCAGCTGATAAGCACTGGCCTGGAGCTGGGAGAGAGACATGCTTCTCCCCCAGCTGATTCATTCAGACAGATGGACACAGCCTGTACTCCCATGCAAGGGCCCAAAGGGATCCAGCGCCTTTAGCCCTTCATTTCCTTTGCAGCCTTTGTTCAAGCTCCAACCTTCACTGCTCTGTTTTCTGAATCTGAAGTTCATCGCTGCAGCTTCTCAGACACTGCCTGTTCCCTCCACCCCACCCCCGGCAAACCCCTGCAGTCTTTCTCAATGCCTTTGTCCAACCCTACACCTCATCTGCCTGACTCTGTGACATTATTTATTTACCCTGCTGGAAATAACTCCAAAACTATTTCCTGCTGTTGGCAACTGTTCAGTTCTCATGCCACTTGGTTTGGACTTCCTCCTGAGCTTGGATTGATCATAAACAAGATGATTATTTTTCACTCTTACTAGATTTGCTGTTCACAACAGTGGCTCCAAAGATTGAACACTCTAGTTCCTTAAAATTATCAACAAGACACTCACTTATTTGGCTTATCTCAGTGAGAATGATTATGGATGATGGGTAGCACAGCTTTCATTTTATAGATCTTTGGGAAAATAACAAAAATTTCAAACTTTGCATTTGATTTTGGGCCACTTCTAGCTCTGCACTTAGGGATCACTCTTGGCAGACTTGGGAGACCACGTGGTGTGCCGGGATGGAACCTGAATCAGCCATGTGCCAGGCAAATGTCCCCACTGTGCTTCTCTCTGGTTTTTTGGTTATTGGTTTTTGGGTCACACCCAGCAGTGCTCAGGAGTTACTCTTGGCTTTGCACTCAGACATAGCTTCTGACAGGGTGGGGGTACCATGTGGGATGCCGGGAATCGAACCACCATTAGTCCTGGGTCGGCCATGTGCAAGGCAAACGCCCTACCATTCTGTCTCCCTACTGTGCTTCTTACCTAATGTACTTTATCACCATTTCTGGCCCTGGTTTTAATTGTTTTGAATTAAATATCTTTTAACATCTTTTCTTTTTAAATATTTTTGGAGGGTCACACCTAGCAGTGCTCAGGGGTTACTCCTGGCTCTATGCTCAGAAATCACCCCTTGCAGGCACAGGGGACCACATGGGATGCCGGGATTCAAATCAGAACCACAGTCCTTCTGCATGAAAGGCAAATGTCAGACCCGGAGAGATAGCACAGCGGCATTTGCCTTGCAAGCAGCCGATCCAGGACCAAAGGTGGTTCGAATCCTGGTGTCCCATATGGTCCCCCATGCCTGCCAGGAGCTTTTTTTTTTTTTTTCCCCAGGAGCTATTTCTGAGGAGACAGCCAGGAGTAACCCCTGAGCACTGCTGGGTGTGGCCCAAAAACAACAACAACAACAACAAAAAAGAAAGGCAAGTGCCTTACCTCCATGCTATCTCTTGGGCCCCTTTTAACATCTTTTAACTTTTTATCATGATGATTTAGAACAGGGGTCTCAAACTGGCTGGCATTTGTGGCCCTCCATACAACATTTTGTGGCCCTGCCCTAGAGAAATCTTTTTTTGTTTTGCTTTGTTTTAGTTGTTTGGGTCACACCCGACAATGTTCAAGGCTTACTACTGACTTTACACTCAAGGATCACCCTGACTTTGCCTCCTGCGGCCCCCAGGTAAATTGAATTTGAAACCCTTGATTTAGAACCACATTCATCATTCTGTAACATAGTTCTATGACATTCAGAAAACATTAAAATTTTCTTTTGATGTGGGCCAGAGAGATTATACAGGGGCGAAGTAGCTCCTTGCCTTGCATGCAACTGACTGAGTTTGATCCCCAGCACCACATGATCCCCACGATGTGAACCCCCTAAAAGAAACACATCCTAAGGGGCTGGAGTGATAGCATAGTGAGGAGGGCACTTGCTACACTTGATCTTAGCCAAAAGGCCAAGAAGTGATAGGAGGGCACTTGCCTTGTGCATACCTGACCCAGGTTTGATCCCTGTCATCTCATATGGTTCCCCCAAGTTCCACCAGGAGTGATTCCTGGGTGCACAGCCAGGAGTTACCCCTTAGCATCAACAGGTGTAGTCCCAAAAGAAATTAAAAAAAAAAATTGTGGGGGCCCGGGAGATAGCATGGAGGTAAGGCGTTTGCCTTTCATGCAAAAGGTCATCAGTTCGAATCCCGGTGCCCCATATGGTCCCCCGTGCCTGCCAGGAACAATTTCTGAGCATGGAGCCAGGAGTAACCCCTGAGCACTGCCGGGTGTGACCCAAAAACCAAAAAAAAAAAAAAAAAAAAAAAAAAAAAAAAAAAAAAAAAAAAAAAAAAAAAAAAAAAAAAAAAAAAAAAAAAAAAAAAAAAAAAATTGTGAACATATAAAGAACAATGCAAAAATAAGGCTTACTAGCTATCTATAACTGTGCTGCTCAAATTTATAATATTTTCCATATAAAGTCAAAAGTGACTTTATAAGTTCATGGCATTGACCTTTGTATCAATAACTGCCTGTAGAAGTAGCAAAAAAAATGTTTTATTTGGTGATTGAAGAGAAGTTGGCTTTTGTAAAATGCGTGCTTAGGGGTAAAAATCCTCATCAGCCTCTCACTTTTTGGCATTTTATCTGGAGCTGAAATGATCAGATTGTCTTCACAATAAATATTGACAAAAATTTCAGTGTCTGAAGAAAATGTTTCAAAGTGAAAAATAACCCAAGGCAGTTCATTCTTTCTAAGCAGTGTTTCTGGCTTTGGGTGGTTGTCTCCCCTACCCCCATCTTTGACTCTACGCTGCCACCTGATGGCAAAAAATGAGAATGACGTTTTTGTGTGTTATCGGAGACCTCCTGCAGTGGGAGTAACTCCATGCATTCCAATAGGTCTTTGCAAAGTCCAGAGGCGCCATGGTACAGGTTTTGATTATTTAGTAAATGGTGACTGTTGTGGGCTTCAGGAGGATCAGAATTATTTGACATTTGTTAGAACACAATTCTTTTTTTTTTAATATCTTTATTTTAAACACTGTGATTACAAACATTGTAGTTGGGTTTCAGTCATAAAAAGAACACCCCCTTCACCAGTGCAACATTTCCACCAGCAATGCCCCCATCTTCCTCCTCCCACACCTTCTGCCTGTATTTGAGACAGGCATTCTATTTCTCTCATATATTAACATTGTCATGGTAGTTAGTACATTATTTCTCTAATTGCACTCCCTCTTTGAGGTGAACTTCATATTGTGAGCTGGTCCTTCCAGCCCTCATGGGCATTATAATAATGTCTTTTAGTTTTCTTAAAACCCAGAGATAGGGGGCCGGGCGGTGGCACTAGAGGTAAGGTGCCTGCCTTTCGTGCGCTAGCCTAGGATGCCTGTCATAGAACACCAGACTCTGGCATGAACTGCATGTCTTCCATCTATTTGTGCTGTGTCCAGGTTCCTAGAGAATTCCTTAGTTATGTGTGCTTTAGGGAAGCCCTTGTTGAACCCTGGTAATGCTTCTCTCCCCCTTGTCCCTTTTCTCTGCAGAACAAAAGCACTCCGACCATATGGTGTTTTTTTACCTGTGGATCGTCTTTTGCATCATCAGCTCTTGCTATACCCTCATCTGGGACCTGAAGATGGACTGGGGTCTTTTTGATAAGAATGCTGGAGAAAATACCTTCCTTCGGGAAGAAATTGTCTACCCCCAAAAAGTACGTATAAAGAGTGCATTGATTTCAAAGAAGGGGGAACCAATAAGAGAAACCACTGAACACCACTGAGTGTGGCCCAAAAGCAAAACAAACAAAATTATATAAATATAATAAAACAATATTATAATAATAATAACTTTATTTTTAAAAAAAAAGACCTCATTGAACCTAAAACTAAACTCTGGTAGACAGACCCAGCCTTAGCCAATAATATAGTCAGAAGGAAATAAGTCCTCAGAGTGTTTTCCATACGCCAAGAAACAGTGAGGACTTGGTCTCCTTCCCCTCTGGAAAAGCCTCGGGTCTTCAATTGATCTTCTCTCTCCTCACAGTCCTCTAAATGTCTTTAAATAAAATTATTCTTTTTCACTTTAAAAACATAATAAGTGGGGACCGGGTGGTGGCGCTGGAGGTAAGGTGCCTGCCTTGCCTGCGCTAGCCTAGTAAGGACCGCGGTTCGATCCCCCGGTTCCCATATGGTCCCCCGTGCCTGCCAGGAGCGACTTCTGAGCGCATAGCCAGGAGTAACCCCTGAGCGTCACTGGGTGTGGCCCAAAAACCAAAAAAAAAATAATAATAATAATAATAAGTAAAAGTTCATAACCCAGGAGATAGCATGGAGGTAAGGCGTTTGCCTTTCATGCAAAAGGTCATTGGTTCGAATCCTAGTGCCCCATATGGTCCCCCGTGCCTGCCAGGAGCAATTTCTGAGCATGGAGTCAGGAGTAACCCCCGAGTGCTGCTGGGTGTGACCCAAAAAAAAAAAAAAGTAAAAGTTCAAATCTGAGTTGTATTCTCAACAGACAGGGAATCAGTGGCATTAAGTACAGCAGCTACTAACTCTGTTTCCTGATGTCAGATTTTTTGTGCCATTAACAGACCACATTCTTGTTAGAATCCAGTTTCTTTTTTTTTTCTTTTTATATCTTTTGTTTTTTTGTTTTTGTTCTTTTTTTGGGGGGGGGGTCATATCTGGCAGCACACGGGTTACTCCTGGCTCTTCGCTCAGAAATTGCTCCTGGCAGGCTTGGGGGACCATATTGGATGCCAGGAATTGAACCTAAGTCAGTCCCAGGTTGGCCGCGTGCAAGGCAAACCACCCTACCTCTGTTCTATCTCTCCATCCCCAGAATCTCAGATTCTTTTTTTTTTTTTTTTTTTTTTTTTTTTTTTTTTTTTTTTTTTTTTTTTTTTTTTTTTTTTTTTTTTTTTTTTTTTTT
>PVKC010035658.1:0-13426 GCA_004027635.1 Crocidura indochinensis | reverse complement strand
TTTCTTGGTCTTCTTAGCAACATTCCATACAATGAGGGATTTCTATAGTATGCTTTCACTTATATCTAGGTATTTTCTACTTTAAAATTTTCCTTTTTTGGTTTTTTGAGAATATGTTGTTAATTTCCAAATACTTAATTGCTTATTTTCTGTTGAAATACAGACTTCTTCTATCCCATAAAATCTTGATTCTCTTGTTTTCAACTCCACATGGATAATAAGTGAATATCTTGCCAAATACTGTCATGTGAATTCATGTGAATTCATGGTTGCACAACATATGGCAAATAAGGAATCTATTTTATTGTTGGGTCATGTACATATTTAATTGCTTTGCTTACTAATAGATATATACTTTGGTTATATATCCAACCCTTAATATTTCTTAAAATACATTACTCATTGATACTTCGTATAGGAATAATTTAAGCAACATGTGTTTATCTGTAAATGAGGGCAGTAGGAGTTCATGTACCATGAGTTGGAAATTATAGAGTTAAAATATAGTATGTCCATTTAATTAGTTTCTTGTCTCTCACCTCATCTTGCTCTCTTTATACATCCGTCTTTGCAATATATATGTTATATTTATAAATTATAAATACAATATACTCACACATATAATATATTTAGATCAATTTGTATTGCCAGATTGTATTACCAATCTGTATCTCCAGTTTACCAAAGAGCCACTCCATTTTTGTTTACAAATTCAGCCAACATGAAAATAATCTTATATCTCTGCTCCCCACTGCAAATATGCAGGCAGGATTCTGAGAAACACCTATATTGTTGAGACCAAGTGTCTGATAGAAAGCAACAGCCCCTGCAGCCCATAAGTAGGAAGGAAGGTCTGTTGTGGACACCCCAGGAAAGGGGATACAAGGGGGGGATAGGGAAGGAGTAGCGCTTTTCTTCATCATTTACTACCTTTCACTCCATAAATACCTGACATCCACAGAACAGAAACCAGTCTCCCTTGGCGGCAGGGCTGTGTGTGACTGGTCCAAGCCATGCAAGCAGAGACGATTGTTTAAAATAGCAGACTTGGTTGAAATTAAATTCATGAGGAAATATAAATCAGGAATGCAAAGAAAGCTCTGGGGACCTGGACATCAGCTGCAATTGGAAACAGATGGCCCGTGGGCTTTCCCTGGGCTGAGTGGAGATGAGGGGGCTAAGGAAGCAAAAGCAGCCAGGCTCCTGGATTCACAGACAGAGGGAGCCTGTTGATGGTGGTGGAGAAACACATAGGATGCTGCTCTTCTGCAAATACTCTCTTCTTCGCACACTTTGCTTTCTGCAGTTAATCCAACCAAGAAGGAAAGATCGCCAGGGAAGCGTTTAAGAGTCTGTATGATAAGGCGCTAATAAACCGGGAAGTCACAGGTTGGAGTTGGCCTTGGGATGTTGAAATGAGAGATTTCAGGGCAAGTTCTGAGGCCTCTGTCCTAGCCGATGTGGTCTAGTCTAAAAAGGAGGCAATTGTGTCATCAAATTACAACCGAATTCAAACTTGAAGACCCTATAGAATCTAGGGTGAATCTGTAGAATTTGTTTTCCTGGATGACTCCAGAGCCTGTGCTTTTATTTATATTAAAGCACCATTAAAAAAAATCCAGTTCTCTAATTTTAGATGTTTTATTTATTTCCTAATCTTAACATTTTTATAAAGAGTGTAACTATGAATATCCCAGAATATACATTGTTTTTGAGTCCTCAAAATTTTATTCCTTAGAGCCCCGGAATTTTTTCTTCCTGAAGTATGGAGGAGGTGGATATTCTTATCAAGCAAGCAAGAATCTGTACTCAGCAATAGGTCTAAAGTAAAGTTAGTTTTGAGTCTAAAAAGTATATATCTCCACTGGCTTGGCTTAACAGAATCTATAGAATTGTAAAAGAAAAGGGTTTCTTTCATTTTGGGGGATAAATACGTGCAGGGTCACATCTATGAAGAAATACTCAGGGTTTATTCTTTGTAAACTCAGGGTTTACTCCTGGCTTTGTGCATGAGGATCATTCCTAACAGTGCTGGAGGATCCAGATGTGATCCCAGGAATCAAACTGGGGTCGAGCATGTTCCAGGCAAGGGTCATACCCACTATTTTACCTCTTCAGCTTGGATTTTTGTTTTCTGATGGAAAGGAGATACTTGAGCAAAGTACATTTATGAAATGGGTCTATATTCCCAGACATGAACATATGCATATTCCTTTCCATAGAGTAACATGATTTTTTTAATTTTTTTTATTTGAAGAAAATGCATTACATAGAGGACATAACTGATCATAAAGCATTTGTTTCAAGATAAGGGAAAGCAAAGTTATTGAATAGAAATAGAAAGCAATAGGGGGCCGGGCAGTGGTGCTGGAGGTAAGGTACCTGCCTTGCCTACACTAGCCTAGGACTGACCGCGGTTCGATCCTCCGGTTTTCCATATGGTCCCCCAAGCCAGGAGCGACTTCTGAGCGCATAGCCAGGAGTAACTCCTGAGCATCACTGGGTGTGGCCCAAAAACCAAAAAACAAACAAACAAAAAAAGAAATAGAAAGAATATAGAAAGAAAAACTAAAAAGAAATGGGAGAGAAGAACAAAGAATGAAGAAGAAGTTCAGTAGCAAGTATATTTGTGAAAATTATTGTATATCCAATAAAGTCATCCTTGTGCAGGGGCCGTGCTAATCTTCTCTGTATCGTTGCAATTTTAGTATATCTGCTGCCCAAGCGAGCACATCCAATAAGTCATTAATACAATAGCAGAAGGTTTAGTTACTACAGTAATATTCTTTTTGAGTCCATCTTTGGCAAAAGAACAAAACCATAATACATTCTGATTAGAGTCCACAGCAAGTTTCAAATGAAGGAGAAAGAGGTGCATTTATCTTTTATTTTACTTTATTTATTTTTTTGTTTGTTTTTGACCACACATGACAGTTCTCAGGCATTACTCCTGACTCTGCTCTTAGAATTTACCCTGGCAGTCTCAGGGGACAGGATGGTATGCCAGGGATAGAACCAGATAAGACGTGAATTTAGGCATGGCTCTATTTATTTTGCATCATAAAAACCAGAAACTCACATATTCAACACTGCATTACTGCATCATCCCAAATATTTCAGATCAAATTCTCCTTTAATATCCAAATATATATCAGATTATGATGAGTAGCAAATATTTTATTTTTACGATTTATTTGGACCACAATTGACAGGAGTTCCTCCTGGCTCTGAGCTCAGAAATTACTCCAGGGAAGTACAAAGGGACCCTATGGGATGCCTGGGATCTAACCCAGGTCAGACATGTGCAAGGCAAATGCTCTATCCACTGTGATATTTCTCTGGCCCCAGTAGTAGCAAATCTTAAATAATATGCAGTAGGTAACAGACACTTTATTAAAAGCTTTACAAATCCTTATAAATCCTCAAAACAGGTTCAAGAGGGGTTGTGTGTTAATTATTCCATGACACTAATGGGAAAATCACAACCCAGAGTGATGAGGTTAAATGACACCACTTAAAGATGTGCATCTATCTAGAAATCCAGCAATCATCACACAGTCCATTTCTAGCTCTTAGGCCAATATGACCAAGAGAGTGATTATTTTCATAAATGTAGTTATGATATTTTGGTGATGACAAAGAGAAAAAGGGAAATGCTTTGTTAAGGCTGCATCGTTGCTAATTAGAAATCCTGTTGGCTTCATCCAGTTTCCTCCCCTGACTCTCTGCCAAGATGTAAAACACACAAAATGGACTCTTCTAGAAATGAATTCTTGCCCACAGGGAAGGTTAGAAAAATGATCTTATCCACCAAAGATCTTAAGACTATCTCAAATCCAGCAAATAGCTTTTATCACTACATGAAGACAAATATCAAGCTGTATTTCCTAGAGTCTTTTAGAAATTGTTATGACTAGGAGAGACCCCATCTCAGAGATGTCGACATGTGAAAATATATATTAAATGGATGAAATATGATATTCTGTCTATATTAGTGTTTTTCACATATTACTACATTGAAAAACTAGGGTTCTTCAAACAGTTTCTCACACAACACATGGAAAGTTTTTATTTTCAAGATGATCTTGTGCTTGGGATAAAATAATGTCATCAATTGTTTTTATCTGATAAATTATTTGAATTGATGTATTAATAATGACTAGCCACTGTCACTTTGAAAGTCGTATCTTGATCATGTTGTAAAATAATCTTATGAACTGGAGAAATAGCGAAGCAGATAAAGCTCTTGCTTTCATGAGTATAACCTGACTTTGATTCATGGCACCACCTAAAACCCAGGAGTCAGCCTTGAGTCCTGCTATTGTATCCCCACAGCATAACTAATAAAACAGAAAATAGTGATCAAAGAAGCACAATGACTTCAACTCAGATATTAATATATGCATGTCTTTTTATTTAGAAGTCTTACATAAATAATTCTGTTAGAAAAAATATATATACCAGTTCATCACTAGATTATGTATAAGATAGGTCAATAAAAACAACAACAAAACAGACTACTCCTACTGAACATGCACTTTGCTGGTTATTAATGCAATGAGATTAAGGTTCAAGTGCGAAGAGGAAGGTGAGGTAGATAGATCATGGCTTTTCTTTAGTGTTTATTGTTTTGGGTGAGCTACAGCTGGTGGTTCTCAGAGGGTTCATGTTTGCTACTGGCTTCCTGCTCAGGAGACTGTGTGGTCCTGAGGATCGAGCCTGAGTTCCCATGCCTACAGCAGTGTCTGCTCATTTGCTCCCAGTTCTTAGATGTTTTCTTCAACTTTCCTTTCTCATTACTCCTTTTTTGTACTTAAAAAATGACTCATATATTGGGCCTTAGAAATAGTATGGAGGTAGGGCATTTGCCTTACATGCAGAAGGACAATGGTTTGAACCACAGCATTCCATATGGTCCCTTGAGCCTGCCAGGAGCAAGTTCTGAGAATAGAGCCAGGAGTAACCCCTTAGCCCTGCAGTGCTGCCGGGTGTGACTCAAAAACCAAAATAAAAAAATTACTCATATATTATAAATGCTTACGAGAATCTCATCTTACAAGATAGAGAAAGGCATCAAAAATGACCTTTATCAAAATCACCTTCATATTCTCTGGTCATCCTGTTATGCCAGAATGATCTGCCCAACCCCTCCCTGGGTTAATTGGAAGACGCAATTTCTAGAACTAAAAGAAAAAAGCCATTAGCTAAAAGTTTAGAAAGATGCTATTTATAAAACAGTAAAATGGAGTGAGTTAAATTTTGGGCGTTATGTATCTATTCATGAAATCAAAACTGGTTGCGTTATAGTTAGCCTGGAGGACTTTTTTTTAAAATGAGCAGAGCTTACTCAAGGTTGAAAGTAATACAATCAATTATTTTTTTAAATGAGTTTAGATGTTAGATTGCGTTGAAGAAGTCTCAAACCTGCCTCCCGGGTGGTATTTTAAAATTTCTTGTAAAATGTAGAAAAAGAAAAAGCGATGTTTGGTGGTAGATTAAAGCAAGCAGAAGGCCTTTGCGCTGAGAGATTTCACAGGAGTTGTTGTGTGTGTTTTCTGGGCTCTTGGTGAAGACTGTTGACAGCACAATAACACTCAGTGGCTCTTTATTTGCAGCACAAAACTACTGGAAATTTAGGGATTTTAGTGACAGAAGCAGCTAGAGAAGTACTCTGGTCCTATTTAATGCATAGTCCAGAGGAATTGGTGTTGACATGGATACAAACCACTTAGAAATTTTATGATGAGTTGATAGGAATGACATAGCTCCAATGTATTCTCCTTTCTTTGGTCTAAGACAGTGTTGCTGTGTGTGTGCATATCTGTATGTGTTTGTGTGTGTGTGCATCTGTATGTGTTTGTTGTGTGTGTGTGTGTGCCTGCATGTGTCTTGTCCAGCTCTGTAATTCTGAATTCTTCCGGACTTTGCCCCCCACCCCATAAATGAAGGTATTTAAAAGGAAAGGAATGGAGGAGAAGTAGCACAATGGGTAGGGACCTTGCCTTGTACACAGTCAACTAGGGTTCCATTTTGGACATCCCAAATAGTCCCACCAGAAATAATTCCTGAGTGCAGAGCCAGGAGAAATTCCTGATCATCACCAAATGTGACTCCCTCCAAACAAAACAAAACAAACAAACAAACAAACAAAAAAAAACAAAGAATAGAAGACAAATGTCCTTTCTCCTATGCTTTATCATGAAAAATAACCCCCCAACTTTAAAGTCACACCAAACAAAGATGGGCTGTAACCTAAACCTCCATCACAAATGCTCATTGAGTCAGACGTTCTGCTCTTTACTTACTTCATCTTGCAAAGCAAAACCCAAAACTGCCCAACTTGACTGTTGTCAAGTCCTGCTATATTCAGTAGTTTTCTGTCCATCTCCCCCAAACTTTAAAGGATAGTTGCTTTCAATACAAGTAAAGTACCTTTCAGAATGTTAACAAAACAGACAGAGCCCTATGTGTAAATACAATCTTTGATTCTGGATTCTCGAGATTACACATTTTAAATGTGCTGTTGTTTGTTGTTGTTGTTCTGGCTGTTGTTGTTGTTGGCTGATCTCACTTTCCAAGGTTAGAACCAGAGGATAGGGCAGGAGGAAAGGTACTTATTCAAATCCACTCTATTGCTTACTTAGGGAATCCTTCCCCCAAAGCCAAAATGGTTCCTTGAACATGACCTGGAGTGGCCCAATTCTCCCATCCCTCAAATGATCTCTCCTAACGAATTTCATGAAGGGATGCTAGAATCTTCCAGAAAATGTGCAAATGTAAAGAAATGTCCTAGAGAATCTAGACGGATCTGGCAGATTTTTTTTTAAGGAATTAGACTCACAGGACAAAAATGAGGATGAAGAGGAAGAATTCACCATCTCTTCAAGCAGATGTTGTTAAGGATAAGATCTAATTGGTTGTTTAGATTCACCAATGCGAATATTTAATTCAAAGGTTTCCATTGGGGTGACAATGATTCCTTCTATAGAAATGAGAGGCTAACAGTGTGTCATGTTTCAAAAACAAACAACAAAAAAGTGGAAAACTGCTTTTCAGTCTATTTGCTTTCACATTAATTAAAATGGAACTAAAAATGTAATCAATGTTCAGTTTACTTAAAAATGTGAATTTTAAGATGCAGGGAAGCATTTCTTCACTTCTCAAACACGGCTTCATGAATGAAACAGTGGCACTCATGATCATGAGACATTCCCTTTATTTAAGGAAAACTTGAAAGAAAACAAATACACAGAGCCACATCCTTTTCTCTGAATTATTCATCTGCAAGAAGGAATTCTGAAACTTGCCAAATACAGTAAGTTCTTGAATAGCCAGGAAAATGCAACCCAAACCAAGCCCCAGAAACAATTCCTTCTCCAATTGGCAGTATTTATCCCTCCCTTCCATTCCAACAACCCCCTGCTCAGTATTTCAGCATCCTGTTCATGAGTACACAATTTAAAAATTCCTTTATTATATTGTAGTGTATTGTTGGGAGATATACATAATGTGCCCTGAGTTTACTCACTGTTCCGTGCTTGAAAATCATTCTGGGTAGGGCTCAAGAAACCATTTATGGTGCTGGGGACATTTCCAGCCCAAAATATTTTTATGATGCAACCAATATCTCAAGTATTTGAATGGGTAGCACATTATTTAAATCTTAATTATTTCTTCATTCTATGTTTGAGAATTTATCATTTATGTTCTCTGCATCATCTAAGAAATTGTGGAGAAAAAAAAAGACAGAAAGTTTTGACATCTCCACTGACCATAATCCTAGTCATGGCCACAACCCACATAGGTTTCACAAGACTAGATTCTTTCCATTTCTTTTTTATGTGTGTATGTTTTATTTATTTCAATAATATATGTCTTTCCATTTCAGTATCAGTATCATCCGCAAGGACTTTTTTCTCTCCTGGTCCTAATTGAACCACCCCTTTTCCATTCGGAGAGTTATTTTATTAGCTAAAAAATACCCCTAGATGGAGTGTGCTCCTTTCAGAAAAAAAAAGGCTGTGATACGCTTTCAAAGAAAAATCCATCAATTTTGAGAGCGCTTCCTTTAACTCACTGTAGAATGCTGAATAGCAGCAGGTCACTGTAAAGGACTCAGCACTATCTGTTACATAAGGTGCTTGGAAGCAGACAGACAGACAGACAGACAGACAGACACATAGTGGAAATGGGATCTACACGCTGATGAAAGTGACACTGGGTCTCAGAAGAACCCTTCCTTCTGTGTTTCTGGCTGTACCATTTCAGTGTATTGGGCATCTTTGTAGGCATAATACTTACTGAAAGCAACCAAGAATCTGTTACCTGCTTTAAACTGCTTAAAGGCTTTGACAGAGTCATGTTCATTGTGATTTGCTTGAAAGTCATCTTTGGGTGTGGATAGCAATCTGGTGAGTTTTGAAGAAGTTAGCATAGTAACTTCGACTGAGTGTAGCCAGACTTTGGAATCCAGTTTCGTGATTCAGCGCTGGAGCCCAGAAAGTGGGTGCTGAAAGTGTGTGTAACCCCCAAATTTGGAGGTGACTGGCTGTCTCAGTGAGAGAAGGATGCCCCTAGGTGATGTTTTTCTTCTGCTGCTGATCTCTTGCATTTATTTTCCCCACTGTTTAATCAATTTTCATTTCATTCCCTTTGAGTGTTGGAATTCACAAGCTCAATGCCACATCTGCATGGAAATGCCTTTGTCTCTCTGTAAATTTGAAGTAGGGAAAGATCTTTCCAAAGTTGCTGTAAAGCCAGTAAGTGCACATTTTGGAAAGAAGGATATTTTCTTCTGCTTTAGTATCCAGATTATTTTATCTACTTATGATATAATTTGCAAAGGCCCCTCTTCCATTAATACTTCACTAATACCCTTTATGAGGAAACTTTTTTTAAGATTTAGTTTAAATTTACTGTCAGTTTATTTTTCCTAAGTGACATTTTATAATGTGTCCTTTTTGTAAAAGGACAAGATATTTGATCCATACTTAGTTTTGCCCTTGTTTTTTATTGTATGTTTTGATGTCTTTTAAGGAATTTGTTATATTTTAAGGAATATAATATTCCTTTTAAGGAATCATTCCTAGTGGGCGATGGAGTGCTAGGGATCAATCTCTGGTCAGACTTGTGTAGGGCAAGAGCACTACCCATTGTTCCCTCCAGTCCCCTAAGCCTTTTCAAATGCGTTCTTGAGCCCTGAAAATTAATACAGTGGAAATCATTTATGAAAACATTTATAAATATTTTGATTTCTCTTGTACATATTTGACCCTTACTGAATCTTTAAAATATGCCCAGCAATTTCTTATAATTGTCTATTGAAAGCAAATTATATACAAAATGCTTTATATTCCAATAAGTGGTTATTTAAAAATTGTAGTGTTATGAAGAAACACAGAGGATAAACTTAGGAAACTTTAGGGTCAAAAAAAGATTTGGGTGTTACTCCTGCTCTGAGTTCAAAGTTTCCTTGGTCATTCAAGATCTGTTTCCCCAATTATGAATGTAGAGTCAAGACTGAGATCCTCAATGTTTCTTAAAAACTGCAAGGAATTATGTGTATGCAGCAAATATTAACTGTATTGCAAGAACTTGGCCTTGTCTATTATCATTTGCATATCTTATAGACAGATTGCTTCTTTAGCTTCACTATAATTGAACAATCATTCTATAGTTACAAATATTATATTCAAAGAAAGTTTTGGGGTGGAGTAGAAGTTGGAAATTTCTTTAACTACCAGAAAATATAAGATCAATATTCAGACGTTTTGACTGATTATCATGAAATCAAAATTGTCCAATTGTCATTACTATTGTTAGTAACACTTTAGGAAAATACAGATATTTGTATCTTCTTTTTACTCTGGTTATTTTTCTTTCTACTCTACGCACATTATACATCATATCTATGTCCTGAGGTACCCTGAAAATCTTGGTTTCATTATAAACAATTTTTATAAAGATTTATCATGGAGATAGAGAAGAGATATTGTAAGATTCATCTAAGGAGGTGATACAAAGGGATGAGATTTTCAAGTATTTGAAAGTGTTTTGTTAGCATAGATACTCATTTTTAGTCTTGTTTGGAGCATTCAAGGATGTTCTTCATGACAGAGTTTGAATTTAGACTGATCATATTTGAAATGGAAAGATGCCGTTCAGCTGTTTGTACACAAATATGAAACCATCATGGCTGGGAGCACATCTTTCTGCCAGTGCCCTCGGTAACCATGGTGACGCAGCCCCACGGTTTGAAAAAGTGCCCAGGACTAGAGTGTGTGAAAAAGCCTGGAGCTGTAATTCTGATGTTGAGAGAACAGTTGAGAGAGGAAAGTGAACGAGCTCTGTGGACTCCTGTAGTGGTTCCACCATGTTGTGCTGTTCAGGGCTCAGAATATCAGCCTCTCTCTCGCAGTGGCCTTGTGTTCTCTCTCAGTCTATTGGAAAATAAAATGAGAATGAAGTTGTTTCAGGATATATTTTCCTACCATTTCTTCTGTTTCATCTTCATAGCAAGGTTACAGGTAAAAATAAATGGAATAAAAAATAAATGGAAGCATATTGATATTGAGAGATAAGAACACACAAGACTTCATGGAAACAACATGACCGTGGAATTGCTTTTGCTTTTGACAGTAAGGTCATAAAATCTTGAACTTTGCCAGTTCAGCCTCTTCCCTGCTCCCCAGGAACCTAGTATTTCTGGATGGGACCCCAGTCAGAGACCGTATGTTTGAGTCTGTTGGGAACAACTGGCCCACAGCCAACATCAAGTCATTCCCATCCCTCCCTGGGTAATCCAGAGCCTCCTTCCAAACAGCAACTGCCTCCCTCATTCTCTCTGAACTTCCTTTCCTAGAATTCTCATTTCCTAACGAGAGCATCCTCCTAAATTTGTCTTCTCAGAGTCCCAGGACTTTGTAGCTATCAGCTCAGGCTGCAACAACCAAGCATCATAGAGGATATTTAGTCAATAGACTTCCTAAAAGATGAAGTTTCATGGTTGGTGGTGGTAAAGGTAGGTTATAGACCAAACCCTCCTTCCATTCTTTTGGCTTTCAGTGACTACCACAGGAGGAGGGAACAACTCCCTCATCTGTTTCTAGAAAAACTCAAGTTCTTACATGCACAAAACAGTGGTGATCTCACCTTCCCCTGAAATCCTCATAGACCCTTTAAGGCTCCAATATTATCACTTAAACATGGGAGAGGGGACACACTAAAGAGTCTGGGGCATCTACCCAGGTACAGGCTTCCTAGTCAATCTGAGATGGAACCAGAAAAGAGTCAAGTAGTGGTCTGAATTTTCAGTGGTGAAATAAGGAAGCAAAACTTGGGATAATGTCTTCCTCTCAAAAATAAAGATTCAAGAACCCAATCAGATTTTCTAAAAGGGAATTAGCTACTGGATACTTGGCAATTAAACTTATTGAAAAACACGTTTTAGGTAAAATGGAACTTATCCTAGATATTAAACTTTGTGGGAAAATAACATGTTAGGGATGTCATCACTTTGCATTTATTTTCCTAGATATAGCATATTTTGTGATTCTGTCAATCTAATTCAATTGATAATTTTCACAATGTTTAAAAAAAGCTGACCTCGTACTGTATATCACATTAATTAAAGTTCCCTATTTTACAATAACAATGTTTGTTTAGGCAGATTGATTTACTGTGTTCTGAAACTTTCTAACTAACAAGGAATTGGGTTCGTGCAAAATTCTGCAAAGTGGTAAATTTCTGAGAGAGCTCTCTCAAAATCTAAGCGCTGTGTCAGGTGACCCCTACTGAGACTGCAGGGGCTTAGGTTGTAGATTGCAATTTTATCCTTCTATTTCTAGCCTTTTAAAATGAGACTAGAAAATTGTTTTTTCAGGACATGAGTAAAAAGATTTATGAGGCATTATTCTGGTCATTTAGAAATAAATGTTCTTCCTCCAGACACGTGTGTGTCAGAGAAATCAGAAGAGGCAGGCAGGAAAAGATAGGGGGATGTTGAAGTTGTTCCAGGAAAGTGTCCCAGGTGCTTGGTGTGAGGTATTTGATATCAAGTTGGACTCTCAAGGTTTAGTAGATAAAATAAGGTTATTACGGAGGACAGATTTGAGCAAGTTATACAAAATTGTTTGCTTCAAGCACTTCTACTTTGAGAGAAGAGTGATCTTAACCCGGAGGGAAAATTACAAGTTGTTCAAAAATATATGACAGTGAAAGGTAAATCAAAATCTGTGGTGGGTGTGTGTTATAGAGAAGAGGCAAAAAGGAAGGAAGGAAGGAAAGAAGGAAGGAAGGGAAGGAGGGAGGGAGGGAAGAAGGGAGGGAGGAAGGGAGGGAAGAAGGAAGGAGGGAAAGTAGAAGGGAAGAAGAAAAGGAGGGAGGAGTAAAGGCAGGAGAAAAGAAAGTGGGAAGGGGAGGAAGGAGGGAAAAATGAAAAAAGAAAGGAAGGAAGGGTAGTTGGGAGAGATTACAAAGAAGGGAAGGATAGAAGGAAGAAAGGGAGAAAGGAGGGAAAGAGAAAGAGAAAAAGGTACAGATAAAAGGATGGACAGAAAGAAAGAAAGACAGAAGGAACTAAGAAAAGAAGAGTGGTAGTTGAAAAAAGGCAAAGCTTTTCCAGAATAGAAGGCCACACTAGACTAAGACTGAAGGATAACCAGGAGTTGGATTTGGGTATCACACCATAAAAAGGAATGAGAGGGACAGAAGTGTGTGCCTTGCCACCTGTACAGAAGCAATCTTCCTACCATTAATATCTAATGGCAGTGCCTGACTTTCCTGAAGGAAGCAACCAGAAGCCCTGTTACTGCTGATGTTGTAGCCCAAATTTCTAAAGGGAAGAGAAAGCAAAATGTCCGCAGGCGCGAGATCCATTTGAGGTTAAAATCAGTGAGAGTTTCAAAAGCATTCATTCCATCACATGTCATCAACCTGAAATTCTCAAAGTTGATCTATGGTCAGATCTAGGACACTCCCTGACATTTGATGAAGTGCTAATTGTCCCAGAAACCTGGTAATAAGAAAAATGCCTTCAAATATGAGAGGGGCCTCCTATTGGAATATTACTCAGGGTAGACAAGCTCGGACATAGTGATCTCATTCATATTATATTGTTCTCTTAAAAGTGATTTCTTATGAACAAGTCCAGTTCACAGAACTGGAGTCAACTTGAACGGTGAGCTCCAAACCCTCTCCCTTTGTAAGTCAGCAGATCAGGTGAGGAAACAAGCGTCACTCCTATGTTTCCTCCTTGGACTGATCAGACTCGTTTTACACGTTAAAGGCGACATACTGCAGCTTTGCTAGGGAGATGCAATGATTGCAATGGAATGACTTTCCATTTTCTTTCTCAAAACAAATATTTATTAGCAACATGGCCTAAAGAGAGTCCGGCCATCTGGTCTGTAAGCTGGTCTGAGCCCTG
>PVKC010035657.1:0-13407 GCA_004027635.1 Crocidura indochinensis | reverse complement strand
TTCTTTCTTTCTTTCTTTCTTTCTTTCTTTCTTTCTTTCTTTCTTTCTTTCTTCCTTCCTTTTTACTTCCTTTCTTTCTTCCTTCCTTCTTTACTTCCTTTCTTTCTTTTCTTTTTTATATTCATTCATCTACCATCCATCCATCCATCTATCTCTACATCTCTTTCTTTCTCCTCTTATTATTTTAGGCCTTGTAATTTACAATACTATTACTGAAAGGGTATCATGCATATCAATTTACCTCTTTTCAGTACTCATATTTTAAGTTGGGTTGTTGTATTTTGGATTTCATGCTTTACATGTTGTTTGTTTATATAGATAGATGATAGATACATAGAGAGATATGTTTAGATATGTAAATATGGTACACACCTACCTCAGTGATTTACTGGAGTCCCTTGACAACTGCTCCTTTTAATTTACCTAGGCCTCTTCTTACTTTCTCTTATTGTTTTCCTTGTTGTTGTCCATATAAGTACTATCAAGTGTAATCTTATGTTAACATGCACTTCCTTGTCCAGTTAGACCAATAGATGGTGAAATCATCTTGTGTTTGCCCTTCTACTTACTTCTCTTAACATTAAACACACTCTAGCTAGTTCCATCCAAGTTAGAGAGAAGTGCATGATTTTATGTTCCTGTAGCTGCATAATAATCCTTTGTATGTGTGTATATATATATATATATATACACATAAATGCTGAGATGTTGGGTTTCAATTTTCATTTGTCTTGTATTTATATTGATTTTTCTTCTGCTTTTTTTACTCAACGTTTATCAGTAGCATGCCATTTAATTCTACCTATTTGTGAATATTTAAATCTTGTTATAATTTATTTAATGTATCATATAACTGATTGAAAATATTTGATATGATTCAATCTTGAATACTAAAAACATATTAAAGATATAAAAGATTCATTTGAGAAGATTCATTGAGTAAAATAAGTATTTTGTTTATGTGTAATGTGTATTGCTATTAACTTAGTATGGTCTAATATACCATTTACTCTCTGTATTTTTTATTAATTTTATAGTCTGATTTTTTTTTTTTTTTTTGGTTTTTGGGCCACACCCAGTGACGCTCAGGGGTTACTCCTGGCTATGCACTCAGAAGTCACCCCTGGCCTGGGGGACCATATGGGGCACGGGGGATCGAACCGTGGTCCTTCCAAGGTTAGCGCGGTAAGGCAGGCACCTTACCTCCAGCGCCACCGCCCGGCCCCAATTTTATAGTCTGATTTATCCTTTACTTAATATAGGGTATTGCATCCTCTATGCTTATATTTTACTTCTCCCTTGAAGTGTTAATATTTCATAAATATATTTAAATTTTCTTGGGATGCATGTATATCGTCAAATGCATTATTATTATTAGTGTAGTAATGAACAACTGCATATGTTTTACCCTCATTTTTTGGTTGTCGTTGTTTTGCTTGTTTTGGGTCACACCCAGTGACACTCAGGGGTTACTTCTGGCTATACGCTCAGAAATCACTCCTGACTTGGGGGGACCATATGGGATGCGGGGGGGATCGAACCGCAGTCTGTCCTGGGTCAGCCACATGCACGGCAAGTGCCCTACCATTGTGATATTGCTCCAGTCCTTGAAAATATATTCTATAATAGTCTCTTGGGGATTCTCTTATATTAACCATGTTTATTTTCTATTATTAATTTAAATATTTTCTTTGAAAGGCATTATTAAAAATGAAAACTTTCGTTGTTGTCGTCATGAAAAATAGCACCGACTTAAATACCTTTCTTACTCTTACATAGATACCAATTTTTTTGTGGAAAAGCACAAAGAAATATTAATTGCCATGCTGCTATCTAAGAGCTTAGCTCTAGGTGGATAAACTAACAGTGATTTAATTAAAGTAAAATATTTTACTATAAATAAAATTATGACATGACACATTTTCACGTAAAAGAAATTTTGGCTTGAATTTTATAAAGTGTTAGATAATATAGACTAATTCAGTTAATAAAATAAAATCTTTCTTTAAAAATGTTAGACATTTAGGGCTCAGGAAATAGTTGTAGTTTTAGAGTACATACAGAGATTTTATGAGGCCCTGTATCCTCAGTACCAGATAGGAACTCGTACCAGATATCACCTCTAGGATGGCCATCGTGATATCTTTTCTTTTTCCCACACTCCACCAGTATTGTATGAATCCTATAAACACAAAACTATACAACTTTTTTTTGGTAGGGTCAGAATTGTGAATGTGATTTTAAATAAATCATATAGTGACTTTCTATGTAATTAGCTACAGTGTCTGTCTTTTAACATGCTCTTTGGAATCTACATTAATTATATCTTATTTCCTTCCTTTTTATCTTTAACTTTTAAATCCTCCCAATTAGCAATGAAACCCAAGAAATTGGGAGTCTAAGATTAATAATTGAAAATGTTATAGCCGTAGTTGTTGTTAACATTCTTTTCTTTATACTATCTCTCCTTTTTAGATAAGAATTCTAAATAATTGTGGTACCATCTCTTATTGATGTACCCTAATACTCTAGGACTGATATTATAATGTCTGTCAATTTCTCCTAAAGTTGAATGGCTCTTCATTGATCTAAGACTGGGATTTCTTTCTTTTGTGGGGGAGGGAGTTTGTGTCATACTCGATAGCGTTCAGAGGTTAGTCCTGGCTTTGTACTTACATGGAATCTATTATGCTGAGTGAAATAAGTCAGAGAGAGAGAGAAAAACACAGAATGGTCTCACTCATCTATGGGTTTTAAGAAAAATGAAAGACATTTTTGCAATAATAATTTTCAGACACAAAAGAGAAAAGCGCTGGAAGTTCCAGCTCACTTCATGAAGTTCACCACAAAGAGTGATGAGTTCAGTTAGAGAAATAACTACATTTTGAACTGTCCTAATAATGAGAACGTATGAGGGAAAAGGAGAGCCTGTCTAGAGTACAGGCGGGGGTTGGGTGGGGAGGAGGGAAATTTGGGACAATGGTGATGGGAATGTTACACTGGTGATGGGCGGTGTTCTTTACATGACAGAAACCCAAACACAATCATGTATGTAATCAAAGTGTTTAAATAAAATATATTTTAAAAAAAAGAAAAGAAATCGCTCCTGGTAGACTCTGGGGACCATATGGGATACTGGGTTTCGAAGCACCATCTGTCCTGAATCGGCTGTGTGCAAGGCAAAAACTCTCCTTCTATGCTATCTCTCTGGCCCCCAAAGATTGGATTTTTTAATGAGCAGTCAGTGAAAAAGAACCAGAGATGTCCTGTCAACATTTAGCCTTTACTAAGAAGATTTCTTTTTTCTAGTGACTCCTGTTGGGTTTTTCTTTGCCTTAGCAAACTTAACTAACAGATTATGCTAATATTTCCTTCCTGGTTAAGCAATATACAGGCCCAAACTTCCTGACTTTATTTTTACTTATTTCCTATATAAGTTTTTGAAAAATCAAGAAATATGCTAAGCAGCTGTTCTCAGAATTTTCTCAGAATTTTCCCCCTCAGTGTGTGATTTTTTGAGGCAAGTTGGCAGGAGAAGGTGTGAATATTCAAATGAATTTTCCTAGAAAGGATATAAAATCTACCTAAATTTTTTTTAAAAATCAACTTCATGTAAAATTTTCATTGCTGAAAAGTGCAAATACATTAGGTGGAAGCAATTTGTCATTAATGGTGGAATAAAATAGTTGAACTGTTTAATTTTATTTACTTATCAAATCTTTGACCTCAATCTCATAATTTTAAACGTCACAAGACACTAGGAATGTAGATAGAGAGACATAATAAAATAATTAAGTTTTATGAGCAGTTTATCTACAGTTTAGTGCAGATGTTAAGCAATCATGTTACAAGGAATCACTTACATTTTATATAATGTTATTGGAATATAAATTATGATGGAGAGAAATAAGATACTGAGAGTATGGGATAAGGGCATTTATTTTTATCACTGTAAATAATAATGCTTGGCCAAAATTGTCGAGGGTGGCAGAACTTAAATCATAATGCCAGATTCCAAATGTTGACATTTATTTTAAGAATCAGAAAAGAATCAGGAATTTAATCAAAGGTAATTCGTGATTAATACTAATTTAAAACATTTCTACATCAAAACTGGATTGATTGAGAGTTATACAAATGGATTGGTTAAGAACAAGAGAAGCTAAAGGTAAGCAAAATAACTGACTCAGAGTGCAGTCTGCTAGAGATGAGGATGAATTCCAATTGTGTATGTTGACAATTTATATGTGTCATGCAAGGACACTTCTGATATAGTAAGTAGGAGAATTCACAGGACTTCCATTAATGTGAAAAGTAAAAACATAAAGAAAGATGAGTCAAGGATGCATCCATAATTTTAGTTTGAGTATTTTGGTGGGTGGGTAGAAATGTATTAAAATGGAATGTATTTTGGTTGTTGATTGTGGACATTTAAAAATATCACTTGAAGATTGAAGGCCCATAAGTTCAAGAGTATGCATATATATGTAATATATATATATATATATATATATATATATATATATATATATATGTAATCCAACCAATCATATTAAGGTAACTAGTTTAAAGTCTGCTTTCTCGCCTGGAAAATCAACTTTATGTGGGAATTATGAAGTAATTAGGCGTGCATATAGGTGAGTCTACATTATGCCTGGATATCTATGAGACAATCAGGACACTGATTATTTAGATGATTCCAGTTTTCGAGATAGAAAGTACAGTTTCTCTACCCTGCTGCTTTCTTTATCCTGGTAGTGCCATATTTCTAGATAATAATATTACAGGTAGCCAACCAGTTTTGATTACCTGCATTTCATATGCACTCCTAACCCAACCAAAGAGTGATTCCTGAATGCAGATCCAGAAACAACCCATGAGCACTGTTGGGTGTGGCCCCAAAATAGACTAAAAAGACCCACAATACTTGAGATTACCAGATAAAAGAAGCCGTTGGTAAAATTAACTAGCAGTATTAGCTACAGTAATAGTACCTCAATTTCTTATTATTAGCAGAGGACTTGAGCCATCTAAAATTACTTCAGATAGGAAAGAATAAATATTCCTTTGTTTTCTTTCATTCATTTATTTTGGGATGTTTGTCAAGTTATTCACAATATCTAGCTGAAAAATACACAAAGTCTGCCGGTAGAGTTATTTTGGGTTACTTTGGATCTATATTCCAATTGTGGTAGTAGCATCTAGAGTGAAATATCCTGGCCTGGTTATGAACTCACAAATAATGACTGATACTTTCATGTTCTTTCTGTTATGTTAAATTCTCCCTCAGGATTTATGATACATCTTTATGATGCACGACTAATATTTAGGGTTCCTCCAATATATCAGATTGTGAAGTATTACATTCTTCCCATCTAATAGCAGATTCCAACCTCTGTTCCTGGGTCCACATTCTTCCCTGAAAATCCTGAGGCCACTTATATATAAGTAGATGTTAATTAGACACGTGACTGTGTTTTTTCCCCCAGTATATATAAAGAATTATGCAATAATTAAAATTAAAATATTGGCACACCAATTCTATTTAGCAGCATTTAAAGGTAACAAAACACCTATGTACAAAATGCAGGAGTTGGAGTGATAGTGCAGCAGGTAGGTCCTTTCCCTTGATGTAGTTGAATATTACCTTAAGGCTACCAAAAGTGATTCTTGGATGCAGAATCAGGAGTAATCCCTGAACATATCCAGGTCTCCCTTCCACCCCAAAATATTTAAAAGTTAAATTATAAAAATTCTTTTAAATTTTTGTTGATGTTTTTGGTGACGGTTATCAAATCGAGGTGTCACACATGCTAGGCAAGTGCTCTACAGCTGAGATAACTAACACTAAAAATATTTTAGAATAATAATTATCACAATATTCCAGTAAGGGAATGAAAGGCAGGCTGCAGCTAATAAAATTATGGGGACCTTTTCTTTTCTTTTTTGGTCTTTGGGCCGCATCCAGTGATGCTCAGGGGTTAGTCCTGGCTATTCGCTCAGAAGTCGTTCCTGGCAGGCACGGGGGACCATATGGGAAACTGGGGGATTGAACTGCGGTCCGTCCTAGGCTAGCACAAGCAAGGTAGGCACATTACCCCCAGCACCACCGCCCGGCCCCAATTATGGGGACTTTTAAGGTTTTACATGTTCACATACCACCTCGAGTTCCTCTTCAGACTACTAATCATGGTAGCTTTAAATTTGTGTAAAGAGCTTTAGGCAAGGAATCGAATTATTTGTTCTACCTGTGATTTTTATAATGAACTTGATCTGAAGGCACTAATTTTGTCTTTTTTTTTTTTTTTGCTACTTTATCTTGAGGTTAGGCAGAAATGAAACTTTTGGAATTAAAAATATGAGGTCTTCTGCATAAGCTTCTAAACCATTGTGTTAATAGTTTTGTGGAATTATTACAAGATTTTCTTTATTTTATATGTTCTTGTTGGGAGAAAGATTGAGAGACTCCTAAATAGAGCTCAGGAGTCCCAGAGCCACTCTAGATTATTCTTGGCCTGCCAAGTTTTCAGTTCTGTGCTAGGACCCAAATATGTGGTATTCAGTGTCAGGAGACCATCAGAGACACTCTAATAATATTCAGGGGCCTCCATGTGACACTTGGAAATGGTTTTAGATAGACTAAGTTCTCTTCTATCTTTCTTTCTTTTTTTTTTGTCACACCCACCAGTGCTCAGGGGTTACTCCTGGCTTTAGCTCAGAAATCACTCCTAGCAGGCTCGGGGGACCATATGGGATGCGGGAATTCAAACCACCATCCTTCTGCATGGAAGGCTGATGCCTTACCTCCATGCTATCTCTCCAGCCCCCTCTTCTATCTTTCTTGATGAAAATGATATATAATAAATGATGTCTACACTGGAAAAAGCCTCATAATTAGGTGATTAAAATATTAAAATACAAATATTTAGCCAACTCACAAGAATTTGTAACATTTATAAGTCTGAAAAGCAATTTGGAAGTAATACAGTGAATACAGAACTTGTTTTGCAATTAGTAGACCAAAGTTTGATCCAAAGCATCCAATATGGTCACCTGAGCCTTTTTTTAGGAGTAAACTTCAAAGAGGATGAAGTGTTGCCCCAAAACTAAGAAAAACATAATAGTAATAATATTGTTTATAAATACTGAAACATTTTAAGTTGAAAATGTAATTACTGTTACTAATATTCCATTTATTTAACAATGATTTATATAACTACCTATCATTATATAATGTGCTTTATACTTTTGTACTGTTGGATATAGACTACTTCAGAAATGATCAGTTAAAGTCAAAAGTAATTTTTCCTTGTACATAGTTATACAATTTACAAATACTAATAACATGCTTTAGCATATCAATTTTTAGAGAAAGAAAAATTAGAATTTCTTTAAACTGTTATACTTTTAATTATACAGTGAACATGCAAAATGACTTCATATAATAGCTGAAATTTATTATAATTACATAGTAATAAAATATCAGGTTAGTTATAGAGCAAAAGTTAACAAAGAAATATGTTGGCATCCATGAACTTGTTGGATAAATTATTATTGGTTCATTCATTTCTATTTTAGCTTTTAAGAATATCTTAACATTTTATAAATAAAACTTATAGGTAAAATTGAGAATATATTAACATTTAGTTAAACAAATAGTCTTAAAGTAAACTGCTTCAAGGATGTTATGGAACATACTTACATAAAAATTATATACAATTTATAAGAAATTTGAATTTTTCAAAGGTTCATGTTTTTATCTAAATTAGATAGCATATAAAGGATACAGACTTAGAATTGTAAGTTGCATACTAGTTGGTAAAGATGTCATTAAAATAATATTCCCTTCTCGTTTATCAAAAGCAGGATGACCTTTAAATTTGAAGAATGTTTCAATTGTCTTTTTTTTCCACACTCAGAATATATTTGGTACATTGATTAAAGTACTTGTTTTACATGATATTGACCATGACTTGACCTCCAACTATACATGTTCTCTCTGAGAATCACAGGGAGCAAACGTGAGCATAGTCAAGAGTAGCCTTAAGCAATATGTGTGACCCTAAAACTAAAAACTTAAAAAAAAACAGAATTCTGAATCAAGTCAATGAGTGCTGGGAGTAGAGATAAAGTGTATATGTTAAAGATGTAAAGAGCTAAATGGTGAACAGATATGGGCACTGGATCTAATATCATTATTGAGCACATCCCTTGGGTCACTTGAGCACCTTCGGGATGATTAGGCTATCATTATCTCTGTAATGCCTTGAAGTGCAATTGAAGTGAATCATCTGGGAATCATTAAGAGGGACTCTGTGTCGTCTGAGCAGCTCTAAGATGGCCACCTTACTAAGTAAAGAAGTTGATTTTTATAGAGTCCTTGTAGCTTTTACATCAGGATTCTGATTCAAAAAGTACTAAAAGACATAAAGTACTCAAAGATTTTTTATATAATTCAGTACAGTATGATTAGGTATTTCATGATCTAGATTATAGCTATGCTTGAGGTTAGCTTAGTTCATTGTTTTAAATTAAGTGAGTTTAAATTTCATTTTTGGTCCTCCCAAGTGATACTTGGAAACCACTCCTACAGAGGTTCATCCAACTAGGTCCCTGGTTAAATGCTAAGGTCCGAATGCTGCTCAGGGTCTTCAGTGTTGGGACCACAAGAACTATATCTGGAATTTTATTTATCTGGAATTCAAGGGTGATATCTGACATTCAGGACCATGGTAAGTGATGGTCAGGATGTAGTGCCAAAGATAGAACTCTCATGATTATGATATATGTTAACTGAACTACTGATGTCTAGGAATTTACTTCTAAATTGGTTTACTTTGTATGTGTATTTACTTTAATTTATTTTATTCATATTTTAATTACATAAAGGAATATTTTTGCATTGATATTTTGTGTCTAGTAATTTACTTCTAAATTGGTTTACATCGTATGTATATTTACTTTAATATATTTTATTCATATTCTATAATTACATAAAGGGGGGTTTTGGAATTGATACTTTTGCTTTTATGAAAAAAACATATGTTGTTACAAATATGAAAACTATATAATATACAATATCAAATTTTTCTGAAACAAACTACACTGTCCAAGCTAACATCCTGAATCTATAATTTGTGAATTGAGAGAGCTAGGAAAACTTACTTATAGTTGCTACACTTCTATTTTGGCAACTATTCCAAAAGATCTGTAAAAGTATTTTATATGCATATAAAAGTTCACTTTCATATTACTTCCCATTACTTCCAGAGTCCCCTTCCCATAACTATCATTGTCTCTCCCTCAGATGGGGTTTCAACCAACTCACTTAGATAGGCTGCTTCTCTGGTTCTGTTTCATTAGGGCATTTGTTATTTCTTAGTATGCATCTTTGTATCTCACATCTGAAAAAGATAATTCTGTGTGTCTGCTTTTCTCCTTCTGATTAATTTCTTTCAGCATGATGCTATTCAAATCTTTTCATTGGCAACAAACTGCATGCTTTCATCATTTTTGTAGATGAGCAGTATTTCACATTGTATGTCTGCCATAGTTCTTTCTATCCAGTCACCTATTTTCAGAAAGTTGGGTAACTGATGGCATTTCTATATGTAAATAATAAGATATATGAGAGACATTTAAAAATCTAATCCCATTTTCAACTGTGCCTCAAAAATTATTTTAAAAAAATCCTGAGAATAGGCTTATCAAATAAAGTAGAAAACATACTAAGAAATCTGTAAATCACTATTAAGAGAAATTACTAGTAGGAAGTCTCACTTATACTTGCTATAATTCTCCCTTTTCTACCTATTCCAAAATATTTGTAATAAATTTCATATGTTTACATGAATCCACCTCCCATTACCACTATTTTCCCCTTTTATAATAAATTTATTTATATCTTCTACATAGGGGCTCCCACTTTTTTTCATAGAACCTTGGGACATGAAGTACTTTGTTTTACCTCATATTTATACATCTTTCTACAAATCAATAAAAGGAAAATAGTGAATGTGTCCCAGGGGTCAAATGGTCTCAAGTGCATTGAATGGGGGGGAAGAAGTCAGAACTAAATACTCTAGCCAAAGTCAATGACAAAAGAAAAATAGAATCAAGAAACCCAGACTACAAAAATTTAAACATAAAAGGGCCTGTTACTGGTTGACCAGGAGTCTAAAGACAGGGGTAAGGGATGCATTCTGGGAACTATGGTGAAGGGATGTCAACACTGGTGCTGGGAATGGACCTAATTTACTGTCGTTATATACTTGAAGTTCAACTATGAAGGATTTATAATTCACAGTGGTTTCAATAAAAAAATTAAAAAAGAAATATTGCATGTCTATAACTCAGCTATCAGTAATTTTGTGAAGCACACTTTCCTAATTAAATAAGATTTTTTTTTTTAAAAAAAGACAAGCTTCCCAGGATTGGTGGTGGGAAGGTTGCCCTGGTGAAGGAAGATATTCTTTTTTATAACTGAAATCCAACTACAAACATGTTTGTAATCATAGTGCTTAAATAAAAATATTTTTAAAATAAACATTTAAATAAATAAATTTGATACAACAAATAAAAACAAATATAATTCTAACTTTGTCACTTCCACTTCCAAATAGTTCAAGTTTCTACGACTCTCAAGAGGAGTCTTATTGAGACATTATTGAGTTGTACCGTTGTTTAAAAATTAAAATATTCACTTACAATGCTTGACAATATGATTTATGTGTACCTAGCATAGTTTATATATAGCTATATATGTGTTTAGGATAATGATAGCTTGTTTAAAAAAAGAATAAAATATATATTTTCTGTCTTCATAAAATCGTTGCACATAGGAAAGAGAATGCGTAAAGAAAAATTGCTTCTGATAATATTCGGTGAAAAATGAAATTATTGTCTATGCTTGCAGACAATATAATAACATCACTTTGTTAAATCTGACCATATATTTTTAATCTTATCTCTCGCTCAAGCTCTTTTCTCATTCATTCACTAGATGAATGTACACCTATATTTTTGGTTTCTCACTAGCAAATGTCCTTGCAGAGCCCTTGTTTATCAAGATGTTATAAAGTAATAATGGTGTATTCTTCTATTTCTTACTCTTTTTAATGTAAAATTTCAAGCATTTTATCAATGTCAGACGATGGGATACACGGATAGAATAAAATCTGAGTCAGATGTCTCAGAGGCTAAGGATGAAAGAACTAATAATTTTCAGTTAATAAGAGTGATGTCATCAGCATCCAAAATCTTACCACGTATTTATGATTCCTTTGTACTTAAGTGTCTCTACGTATGTGTAATTAATGCCTGAGTGCCAACTATGAGAAAATTGCAGTTTTTACAATTAAGGAAGTAAATAGCATTATTTATTAAATTGCATTTGTGGATGTGACCAAACCCAAATGGTGTCCTTGGTGCTTATACCATTTTCTGTGATCAGGGAACAATCCTGGTAGTGTGAAAAGGACCATAAGGGGTGCCTGGAATAGAACTCAGGACAATTGTGTGTAATAAAGCATGCTATGTGCTGTACCGTTTCTCTAGCCTGTACATTTCATATTTTCCTCAAGTAGTTTATACTAATATAAAAAGTCACATAATTAACTGCCATAAGGAATGCCATCCATCTCACACTTTAGAATTAAAGAAATATAAATTTGTCCATATTTGAATGGTGCACAGTATGAGATGAGCTCTGTTTTAAGGCAAGAGAAACACCTTCAGCAAAGTGATTCCATCAGATTCAAAGTGAAAAAGCAAGAGTTGCCATGGTCCCCATCCATTTAAGGACTCCTGAATGATCTTGTGGGAACATGGACACCATCTGCAGAGCATACCCTTGAGAATGCACAAAAGGACCTGCAGTCTACCCATTCACACAGGAGGATAGTAGAGCAGAAGTAAGAAAAATAGAAATAGAACTGTGATATATAAAAAGCCTGTTGAGCAAAATAAAAAGTTCATTGAAAAGCCACATCCAGCAGAGTAATAGCTGCTGAGACTGATTCAATGAACTAATATTAAGTGCAGAAAACCCCCAGACAACAAGAAACAATGAATAAAGTTTCAAATTAAATGACATGAAGATGAAAGAAATTCCCAAAATAAATGACTAGATAGCAATTGAGAACATTAAACATAAACAACATAATAATTATTGGGGTCTCTGACAGCCAGGAAGAAAACCACAAATGAAGAAGCATGAGTCAAAGTTATCATGCTGAGAAGTTCCCTTCATGCACATTCTTCTAAACACCCAAAGAATAGCAGTTAAAAGAGACCCACATAATACATACCAAGGCACACCCTAATCACCATGATGAAAACCACATAGAATTATAAAAGTAGAAAATTTTACAAAGGAAATTAAAAATTAAGGGCCATCCTTAAGGATTGCAGCATATTAATCACAATCACTCTAGGTCTGAAAGCACCACTAATATTAAAACAAAAACCTACAGGCCAAAATATTAATGCACATGGATGCAATGATCTTCAACAAAATAGCAAATAGACTCAAACAAATCATCAAGAAGTTTATAAACTTCAACCAAGTAGGATTAATCCAACGTATGCAAGATTGGTTTAAGATACACAAGTTTAAAAACATAATATAGCATGTTATTAAAATAAAAATTTACAAATATTATAATAATATCAGTAGACACAAAAACATTTGAATTTCCAGCACCCATTAATTATTAAAAAAACTATCAATTGGGAATTAAAGGAAATTTTCTCAATATAGTCAAAGTTATTTACCACAAGTCCACAACAAGCAATGTTTTCAATGGAAAAAAGCCAATAGGATTTTCCCTAAATCTGGTACAAGTTTTCAACTCTTGTCACTTCCATTTTAAATATATTAGATATATTCTAGGTATACTTGCCATAAAATAAAAGTTTCTATAAGGATAGTTTGATAGCTTGTAATGAAATAAATAAAACATTTTTGAAATTCTTTTGGAATGATAAACCTTCTTGAATATCTAAAGCAATCTTTGAGAAATAAAAGATTTATCATTTTGTACTACAGAATGATAGTAATTAAAATGACATGATATTGGAATAAAGGCAGATTCTGAGATCAGTGAAATAGAATTGAATATCCTAAAACAGATTTCCAGGTAAATCACAAGTTAGTTTTTGATAAAGGAGCAAAAAACATGAAGAGGAGCAAGGCAAGCCTCTTCAACTAGTTGTGATGCAAACTGTGGTCTGTTATGTGCAGGAAACAGAACTGACACCTTTCTTGACACCATGCAAAGAGTTGAAATCAAAATGATTTAAATATCTTGATATCAGACCTGAAACCAGAGATTATAGAAAGGAAAATATAGGCAGAACTCTTCATGACATTGAAACTAAAGTCATCTTCAAGAATTTGTCACCACT
>PVKC010035656.1:0-13407 GCA_004027635.1 Crocidura indochinensis | reverse complement strand
TTCCTTCCTTCCTTCCTTCCTTCCTTCCTTCCTTCCTTCCTTCCTTCCTTCCTTCCTTCCTTCCTTCCTTCTTCTTTCCTTTTCTCCTTCTTACCCATTTTTGGACTGTATCCAACTGTGCTCAGGGTTTACCTCTGGCTTTGTGCTCAGGGATCTTTCCCAGAAGTGTTCGGGGACCTTTTGTTTTAACAGGGATCAAGCCCAAGTAAGCTTTTTGCAAAGGCAAGCACTTTACTTTCTCTACCCTCTTTGGGTCTGGAAAAGGCAGACTTTCTCTTTGCTTTCTCACCTGTCTTCTCTCTGCCTCCACCCAGCTTCCTTTTGGCCATTTTTATAACTATGTGCTTTTCTGGACTATTTTGTTTCTGAGACTTCTTACTCAGGTTGCTAATTTTTTAACTTTTAGCTCAGGAATCCAGAAGTCTGATCTCTGTTGTGGTGGCCTGTGGTCCAGGTGCCAGGTACCAAGGAAAGCTGGTGGTTCTTTTTTTTTTTTTTTTCTCTTAATTCTTGGCACTGAAAAATGTCAGTTGTTTATTTTTCTTCATTAAAGTCTCACAGGCCTCTTTTAGAGTGTTCTTGAGAGTTACTGTCGATTGTTCTATTTAGGGACTGCTTAAGACTCTTTACTCCAGAGACCAATTTGTCAAGTTTGAGTCCAGTGTGCCGGTGGCTATTTTTATATGTCATCGTTCTTAGTGTTTATTTTCTCACAGAAACCATATAAAGATGGAGACCTTAAAACTGCACCCTGCACCCAGCATGGTGATCTCTTGGAGCTCCCTCCACATTTGGTTTTACTCAGCAGAGGCATTTTATTCCTTGTCCCACTGTTCCTTTTATATTTTCTAGAAAGGAATTAGTGACAAGTAGAGAAGAAAGCATATCCTTAGCTCATCATCCACTTAAATGCTTTTGCAAAAATGAATGACCCAAGTATTGATGTTCTTTGTTTGTTTGTTTGTTTGTTCTGTTGATGCTCAGAGGTTACTTCTGACTAGGCACTCAGAAATCACTCCTGGTTTGGGGGACCATGTGGGACACCAGGGAATCAAATTGGGGTTCTTCCTCGGTCAGCCAGTAAGGCTGGCCCCTGACCACCGCTCTGGCTCCCCATGTATTGATGTTTTAAAATATTCAGTCATAGCTTTGGCTGTCATATGGGTCAGTTATTTCTTAATAAAGCTGATGAAGATTTATTTCACCACCAGACATTGCCCTGAAAATGTTCCCCCTTTCTTTCCCCTTTGTTGTGATAACTGGAATGCTTGCATATTTGGTTATGGTGCTCCCTGGGCATATCATATCTGCTTGCAGTGCTCACACACTTGCTCTCAGTGCTCACCAGGGATTATATATTAGTATATATAATAATATATAATGATATTATTATAACCAAAATATAATTATAATCTCATGTAATGTAATTAGAATTATATTATTATTTATCATATAGAATTAAATATTATATATTAGTATATATATTGCTCACATGAATGCTGGGAACTGCATTCTTTGTGGTGCTTATAAGCTGTCTGGCTAGTGCTCCTGCATTTTCCTTGTGGTATAGGCTGGGAATTTCAAGCTTTTGGGGTTTCAGTGCTTGTCCACTCTAGCTGTGCACCCAAGAGGCTGCACTCTGCACTCTGTTGTAGTGCTGAGAGTGGCAGACAGCAGTGCCACTGGGACCATGCTGGGCTTAGAGGTGGCACTAGGGATTGGATTTTCTGTTTGCACTTCAACAGGGAAGGTACTTTTAGCCACAGAGTCATTCTTCCAGCCCTGAAATCATGTTTTAATTTGTTGAAACTACCATTTAAGATTCATATATACTATTATTTTCCAGTGTTATGCTTTCCGAGCTTTGAGGTTCCTCTTCAGTATGGAAAGAAACAGACCACTCTTTAAAAGGTAGGGGCTTAGAGAAATGTTAGTGACCGGAACTGTTTTCACATCCCCAATTTAGATGCAAGCTAAGAGAATGGATCAGTATGGAAAACACGTCTTCAGACATCTAAAGCTACTCTAGGACCACTCTAGTGATATTTTAACACTGAGAATTATATGGAAATGAAAGACTCAGTCACTCTAACAGAATAGCACCCCCTTTATTAACTCTGACTTTGTGTGTGTGTGTGTGTGTGTGTGTGTGTGTGTGTGTGTGTGTGTGTGTGTGTGTGTGTGGCTATGCTCAGTACTTATTCCTGGCTCTGTACTCATGATTTCTCCTGGTGGTGTTTGGAGAACTATATGGGGTATTGGGAATTGAACCTGGGTGTTCTAAATACAAGGCAAGCTCCCTAAACATTGTGATATCTCCGTTCCTTTAACTGTGACTTATGATTTGTAGTTGATAGTTTTATTTTAGACAGCAATGATCAGTAACAGCAATGTATTTACTTGTTTTCATTCATTCAGAAATTCCAAAGTTGATCTAGACATTATGAATCAATACAATACAAACAATTTTATTCTGGATATATCTTAAAAACTGAAGCTCATTTGCAAAAAAGTATATGGATGTTCTTAGATCAGGCAGCTGTGTGTGAGCAGGGCAGAAAATCACAACCATGGGAAGTGGACATGGACACCATATAATTGGCCTGGTTAGCCAATATCACAGACCCCAGTTCTTACTAGGGTTATTTGGGTGAAGGATAGAAAAAGGAATAAAGAATTGAACTGAACTATTTAAAAAAATTGTTTAGGGCCGGAATGGTGGCACAAGTGGTAAGGTCTGTTTTGCCAGCGCTAGCCTAGGATGGACCGTGATTCAATCATCCGGGCATTCCATATGGTCCCTCAAACCAGGAGTGATTTGTGAGTGCATAGCCAGTAGTAATCCCTGAGCATTACCGGGTGTGGCCCCAAAACCAAAAAAAATTGTTTAGAAGCACGTGACATTATTTTTGGCCGCTTTGTTTCATATGATGCTAGAATTGAGGGGAATAAAAAGAATTACCATATTTGCCAGCATATAAGACTGGGTGTATAAGACAACCCCCTAATTTTGCAGTTAAAACATAGGTTTAGGCCTATATTCGCTGTATCAGACAGAACGTTCCTGTGCTGCAACTGTATGTCCCACAGGGAGCCAATCACACCAAGCAAAGGTTCAAAGTGTATACTGGAATAGACTTCCTCTCTGACTCTGGCCCATTTGAGTAGGCTTTTGACAGTGTAGATTCGGGTCCAGAACATTGTCTAGTTTGCATGCATCAAAAGCCTGCTTGGATTGGCCGAGTTAGAGAGGCAGAGGGTTCAAGCAGCCTTGCAGTGATTGGTGCAGGATCGAGTTGGAAAATTCGTTTTGTGGCAATATTCAGACAATTTTCGTTTAGCGGCATATTGAAACATTTTTCGGGATATACTCGGCGTATAAGATGATCCCCGATTTTCGGTTGAATTTTTTTTGTTTCAAAAGTCATCTTATATGCCGGAAAATACGGTACATTTAGTTACTCATTTTAGTCTTTGCTTTGAGGGCCCTAAAATATCTACTTTTATGTTCTTTTGATAGTAAATCTTTGAAACTATTCCCCTTAAAATAATGGGTAAATCTTTTCATTTTTTAATTTGCCCATATTTTTATTTATTTTCACAAACTATTTAAAAGTTAGGTTGATATTTATCTGCTACAGGTAGTATGAGTCGTAACTCACATTTTTGTAATTTGTCTACATTCAATATATTTCCAATAGATGTTTCTCCCTAAATGTTCAATATATGCAACCTCATATATCCTGCATAAACATGCATTCCTAAATGTTTAATATACACATCCCCATATATCCAACAAATAAACATAAAATATTTAAATATCTTCAATATTCAAATATACATAAGATATTTATATAATCTATATTGCATCAATTTGTTGCTTATTTATAACACATGATGTGTACTCCTTATTTATTTTTAATTTTTTATTGCAGGATTGAACCCAGGACCTCACTCATGCAAGCTTCATTATTTGTCTCTTTATCCCAGTCCTGCAATGTACATTTTGTTTGCTTGTTTGTTTGTTTGTTTGGCACCACACCTGGATGTGTCAAGTACTGACTTCTAATTTTATATTCAGGGATTATTCCTGGCATTACTCTGGGGACACACATTAAAGTTCTATTAACTTTATACACCCAAATACATAAGGTCTTTAGAAATTTCCCCAACATCTGCTTTTTCCTAACTCTAAAGAAAGTTAACTAGCTTTAGTTTTTTATAATACGTTTCTGAGATAAATTGAAATTATTTCCCCCCATATTCATAACTGAAAGAAGTTTGTATAGTATACTTAATTTGTGAAGATCTCAATCCAAGAAGGAAGGAACAATTTACCACGTTCAGTTCTGCATTAAGTGAATGTATGCATTTCTCCCTGTAGGCTTTTCCCTACTGACCTATTTGAGATCTTCATCGACATAGGACACTATGTTCGGGACATCAGTGCTTACCAAGAATTGGTATCAAAGTTGAATTTACTAGTGGTAAGTCCTAAATTTAAATTATTTTTGGCAGCACATAAGATTGTGGTTGGGATAAAACTTACTAAAGAACTCTTTCTTTCTTGCCTTCTTTTGGATAGGAGGATGAACTAAAGCAAATTGCAGAAAATATCGAAAGCATTAATCAAAATAAAGCACCTTCAAAATACATAGGCAACTATGCAATTTTGGACCATCTGGGAAGTGGAGCTTTTGGCTGTGTTTACAAGGTGACTGTTCATTAGGAGAGAACAAACTCATCTTCCCTAAGAAAGCAGATGTCCTATTTACACACTCACCTGCTTTTAGAATGATAATCCTGACAGTGCTTTAGAAATTATTCAGTAATTTTGAAAATAGAATCTATCATTAATCATTTACCAAAGTCATCAAAATGGTCTGTCCTGGTTCTTGACACATTCTCCAAATTGATATTAGTGTTTCTATATTTATCTAATAAAATACTTTTAATTGCAAGACAATAACAAGACCTATCAAGTTGGACTTAATAGAAATTTGAATAATATTTTAGACTTCTTTGATATATTTAAATGGTTGTGTTTAATATTTTCATTTTGCTAATCCAATTTTCCCTTCTTTCTCCACCCCACCCCATTCTTTTTCTCTTTTGTTTCTTTATTATTGTTTTTCATTCATATTAGGTTAGAAAGCGTAGTGGTCAAAATCTTTTAGCAATGAAAGAGGTTAATTTACACAACCCAGCATTTGGAAAAGATAAAAAAGATCGAGACAGCAGTGTAAAGAATATAGTCTCTGAACTGACCATAATTAAAGAACAGGTAATATTTTTTATTTATTAATGTGGTTTATTAAATATTATTGAAATATATTTGTTGGTGGTGTTAGTCCATGCAATTTAGTAACTGGTTCTATAAAGTAATTTACATTGGAATGGTGATAATTTAGTGAATTTTTTTTCTTAACATGTAACATTGAACCAAAGGAGCAATTTATATCAGGACCATGGGTGAACACATAATATGCATGAATATATATTCATTATCTATAGCAAAGAGCACATTATAGGGATAAAAATCATTTCTTTCTTGTAAGCATGTCCATTTCTTGTTATATTTTAGAATATTTGGTTACTTAGTAACATGCATAAATATACAACTAAAAATAGTCTCTGACTTTTTGTCAAGTCAAACCAAGCTGTTAACGGTCCTCAAATGTGACTTACTCAGTCTAAAATGTGGATTATCAAGATGGGTTATTGGCATGAGCTAAATCTTCTGACATAATGTAATGACTCAATTAAGGATCATTATGAGGGTTTGTTTGGGGAGAAAGAATAAACATGTCAGAAGAGAAAGTGAATTTCTTTTTGTGATCCAAGAACACATTGACTTCTTTTCCAGCTTTCCTTATTTGTGCACGAATTCTGTATACTGTTCCTTTATAACTACAATGGAGAGCTCTTAGCTTCTTGGCTCTTTGTTCTCTAGATTTTCAGCTTACAAAGCTTCTGTGTTGGGACATAAAAATCACTATAACAATCTTTATTAAGAAGAAAATACAGTTCTGCTCCAGTTCATGAAGTATTGCACACACTATCCTTAATATTTTATTTTAGGGTTGACTTATCTATTAATTGACAATATTTTAAAATTAGTTGTTCGCTAACTAGGTTAGGATAAGATTTCATTATTATGTTTAGAATATATCTTTGCATTGACCTGATTTTGGATTTTAAGGAACCCTAATATTAATATGTTCCTGTGTGACCCAGGTACAAAATATAGTTCTTGATAAATAACTGACTCCTTATTTAAAAACTGCTGGACCCTTTGTAGTTGATGAGGCAGACTACTTTTTTAGCTACTACTATTTTAGCATGTTTCTTAAGAAAAGCAAGTGCCAGGATCTACACAAAGAAAACTATAAAACTCTGCTCCAAGAAATAAGAGAGGACACATGGAAATGGAAACACATACCCTGCTCATGATTGGCAGGATTAATATAATTAATATGGCAATACTTTCCAAAGCATTGTACAGACTTAATGCGATCCCTCTAAAGATACCCATGACATTCTTCAAATAAGTAGATCAATCACTTTTGAAATTCATTTGGAACAATAAACACCCTAGAATAGCGAAAGAAATCACTGGGAAAAAGAATATGGAAAGCATTACTTTCCCCAACTTTAAACTTTACTACAAAGAGATAGTTATCAAAATAGCATGGTATTGGAATAAAGACAGGCCCTCACATCACTGGAGTAGGCTTGAACACTCAGATGTTCCCCAGATATACAAACACCTAATTTTTGATAAAGGAGCAAGAAATCCTACATGGAGCAAAGAAAGCCTCTTCAACAAGTGGTATTGGCTCAACTGGCTAGCCACTTGCAAATATTGAACTTAGACCCCTAGCTAACATCATGTTCGAAGGTAAAATCCAAATGGATTAAAGACCTTGATATTAGACCTGATACCATGAGATATATAGGACAACACATAGAAAAAACACTCCAGGATACAAGAGCCACCTACTCACTGAGTGGGAGAACATATTCACCCATTACCCATCAGATAAGGGGCTGAAATCCAAAATATACAAGTCACTGACAGAACTTTACAAGAAAAAATATTTAATCCCATCAATTAAT
Source organism: Crocidura indochinensis (assembly GCA_004027635.1). Classification (NCBI taxonomy): domain Eukaryota; kingdom Metazoa; phylum Chordata; class Mammalia; order Eulipotyphla; family Soricidae; genus Crocidura; species Crocidura indochinensis. Next base: position 6,288 of record PVKC010035656.1, on the reverse strand, counting down.
GGGGAGAAGAAATAGACACTTTGACAAAGAAGAAATACAAATGGCCAAGGGCACATGAAAAATGCTCCACATCAATAATCATCAGGGAGATGCAAATGAAAACAACTATGAGGTACCACCTCACACCACTGAGATTGGCACACATCACAAAGAATAAGAACAAACAGTGCTGGCGGGGATGCGGAGAGAAAGGAACTCTTATCCACTGCTGGTAGGAAAGCCGTCTAGTCCAACCTTTATGGAAAGCGATATGGAGATTCCTCCAAAAACTGGAAATTGAGCTCCCATACAATCCAGCTATAACCACTCCTAGGAATATACTCTAGGAACACAAGAATACAATACAAAAATCCCTTTCTTACACATATATTAATTGCAGCACTTTATACCATAGCAAGACTCTGGAAACAATCAAGATGCCCTTCAACAGATGAATGGCTAAAGAAACTGTGGTACATATACACAATGGAGATGAAGTCATAAGATTTTCCTATACATGGATGTGCATGGAATCTATTAAACTGAGTGAAATAAGTCAGAGAGAGAGAGAGAAAGAGAGAGAGAAAGATGCAGAATGGTCTCACTAATCTATGGGTTTTAAGAAAAATGAAAGACATTCTTGCAATAATAATTTTCAGAGACAAAAAAGAGGAGGGTTGGAAGTCACAGCTCACCTCATGAAGCTCACCACAAAGAGTGATGAGTTTAGTTAGAGAAATAACTACATTGTGAACTATCCTAACAATGAGAATGTATGAGGGAAATAGAAAGTCTGTCTAGAGTACAGGCAGGGGTGGGGTGGGGAGGAGGAAGATTCGGGACACTGGTGTTGGGAATGTTGCACTGGTGATCGGGGGTGTTCTTTATATGACTGAAACCCAATCACAATCATGTTTGTAATCAAGGTGCTTTAATAAAATACAAAAAAAGAAAAGAAAAGAAAAGAAAAGCAAGTGTCGGGGCCGGAGAGATGGCATGGAGGTAAGGTGTTTGCCTTGCATTCAGAAAGTCGGTGGTTCGAATCTTGGCATCCCATATGGTATCCTGAGCCTGCCAGAAGTGATTTCTGAGCATAGAGCCAGGTGTAACCCCTGAGCACTGCCAGGTATGACCCAAAAAACAAAAAAGAAAAGCAAGTGTCATGGCCATCACAGATAAGGGGATCTGATTGGACTTAGGGAGAACTCAGTGTACTCTCAGATATTGTAAGGTCAACTACATTGAGGCCTCTGGGAGGAGGTAATGACAGATAGCAGCAAAAGAATCAGAATGCAGGTTTATTTTGGCACACAACATTCAGCCATGCTCAGAGGTTATTCCTAGCTCTGCACTTAGAAATCACTACTGGTAGACTCAAAGCACTTATATGGGATTTGGGGATTGAACTTGGGTGGGCTACATGCAAGGCAAACACCTTACCTGCTGTGCTATTGCTCTGGACCCACAGAGTGTAGATTTGTTAAAATGAAAAGTAAGCTTAAATAAAGAAGATGCTCCAGAATACAAAGGTGTAGAAAGAGGTCCCCTCTTCTGCAATTTATTTCTCTCTGATTTGAGTGCTGGACTGAACATACCAGGGGTCTCTTTTCTGCAGTCTTTCAAGGATACAGCTTCTTTCTCTTTGATTACTCTACTACCGTCCAACATGTTGTCTTTATGCACAGGTTTGAAAATGCCTGGGCACCTTCATACCCTTCTATGCAGGATAACTAGTTTCTAGTCAGGAAACTTTAGGGTGGCTTTGGCACTCCTGGCATCTGGCTCTGCGCTGTCTCACACTCTTGGGGTGATAACGCCATCTTGTGGCAGCAAGGGAAGGGAACGATAACTCTGGAAGAAGCCACATCCACAACTCTATTTCAGAGAACACATTTAGCTAGCAGACACCCCTTCAAAAAGACAAGAAAAAAAACACCCAAGTTTACAGCAAGTGGTTCTCAGTTGCAATAATGACTAATTTGACAAAAACACAATTCTGATTTACTTAGAAACTCAAATATATACCTATTAGAGTTGTATTACACATGTAGAAAATGACTCTTTGAAAAGTAAGAGTTTCATGTAGCAATCCTCAGGTTAATTTGCATCAAAGACATACTATTTACATTTAATAATAGAGATAAAATTCATATATTTGTTTTAGATATTTGCAAACATTGTAATGAACATATAATATTTGGTGTTAGTGTGTCTGGCAAAAATGGTTATCACAATAAATAAGCTGGATCAACAGGATTCTTGCTAAAACTCAGTAAGTCAGGGATGAGTCTTTGTCAAGAAATTCAGAGACACCTGATAGCACAGCGGCATTTGCCTTGCAAGCAGCTGGTCCAGGACCTAAGGTGGTTGCTTCGAATCCTGGTGTCCCGTATGGACCCCTGTGCCTGCCAGGAGCTATTTCTGAGCAGATAGCCAGGAGTAATCCCTAACACCACCAGGTGTGGCCCAAAAAGCAAAACAAAACAAAAGCAAAAACAAACAAAAAAAGAAAGTAGCTCAAAGAAGCCAGAGCAATAGAACAGTGGGTAGCATGTTTGCCCTGCATGCAGCCCACTCAGGTGTGATTCTTGGCATCACAGATGGGTCCCCCAAGGCTTCCAGGAGTGATTTCTGAGTGAAGAGCCAGGAGTGCTGCTGGGTGTGGTCTGAAAACAAAGCAAACAAACAAAAAAAAAGAAAGCAGTTCACCAAGGGAGTCCTGGCCAGCAATTGTGCTTTAGGTATAGCTAAATACATAGAAGTTAATAGCATAAACAATGTTTATGAACAAGAGTGGTATATGGAGAGATAAAAATATAGTCTACGTATATGCATCATATAGGTAACATGCTTTATTTAAATTCTAACCTCTATGCAGTTTGGTTGCATTGGGGGAACAAGCAGGCTAAATGAATTCTTTTTTTTTTTTTTTTGATCACACCCGGTAGTGTTCAGGGGTTACTCCTGGCTCCATGCTCAGAAAATCGCCCCTGGCAGGCACGGGGGACCATATGGGATGCCGGGATTTGAACCACCGTCTTTCTGCATGAAAGGCAAACGCCCTACCTCTATGCTATCTCTCCGGCCCCGTAAATGAATTTTTAAGTTTTCTTCCAGGGCTACATTTTTCTGTTTTACTCAATTAAGTGATAAAGTACATAAGGATTGAAAAACTAATTAAATTTTATATAGTTTATAAGGCTATAAAGAAGATGGCTATTTTCAGATTAGTTTTGTTAGTTGGAAAAGGAAATTTAAATAATATTTTCAGTGTTAATTTTATAAATAAGTATAAATGCAGTCTTTTCTTTGTTGCTTCCAAATTAGCCAATAATATTGTCTACAAAACAAGTTTAGATTTTACTGTACAGTTATGTGTTTTCTGTATTTTCTTTTAGCTTTATCACCCCAACGTTGTACGATATTACAAAACGTTTCTGGAAAGTAAGTATTTTCATGATATTTCCTTTGGTTTTTACTTTTTATGGGGGGGGCACAACCAGTGATGCTCAGGGGTTACTAATGACTATGTACTCAGAATTTGCTCCTGGATTGGGGAACGCTGGGGGATGGAACCACGATCTGTCCTAGGTTAGCGCGTGCAAGGCAAATGCCCTACTACTTGTGTCACTGTTCCAGCCCCTTCATGATATTTCTAATTGAGGAAAATATCGTTGTTAGGTCTTTTTTAGTGAAGTAAAGTAGTGTTTATTTTATTTAGGGCCACACTAGTGGTGCTCACTTACTCCTGGGTCTGCTTTCAGCGATCACTGTTGGCCACATATATATCTATATATGTGTGTGTGGTTTGTTTGGCCATATATATATATATATATGTTTATATGTGAATGTGATAACAGGATGAAACCCGGATTGGTCGTATGCAAGGCTAACACCCTGCCTGCTCTGGCTCCTGAGTAGTAGTTTTAATTGAATGAAACTTGCTTAGATGTGTGAGAAGGGGAAGAAGGGGAATGTATTCAAGGGAGAGTGCACAGAGTTCTACTGAATAGAAATATGTAAGCAAAGAAACATAGAGACAAGTGAGCAAGGTTGATATTTAAGTGAGACCTGCTAGGTTTTTTTCTGTTTCTTAAATGATTTTTTAGATGATAACACCTGGTTTATCAAGCTGTTCTTAATATAGTTGTTTCAGGAATTACGTGTTCCAACACTAGTTCCACCACCAAAGTGACCTTCCCTCTAACAATGTCCTCAATTTCTCAACCTATCACTTCAGTCTGCCTCCTTGCAGACACAAATTTACTTAATATTGTTTGTTGCAGACAAAGGAAAATGGAATTACTGAAACGTAGATCTATAAGAGTCAATTTTTTTAATGCTTATATCTCTCAACAGTGTCATTGTTTAAGGATTTAAGAGCCTATGGTTGGTGCTTGTTGAACATTCTGATTTTTTTTTTGTTCCCCCATTCACAGTACAGACCAGGCAAAGGGCCTGGTTTGAGGTTTATATGGGGAGCATTTACTGTACCTCCTCTTTCTATACAGTCAATGTAAAGAACACAGCCTGTGGTAAGCATTGGGAGGCCTTATCTTTTTTAAATATATATATAAAATATATACATATATATATAACCCTTATATATATATAAAACCCTTCACCAGTGCAGCATTCCCATCACCAATATCCCAAGTGTCCTTCCTCCCCACCCCACACTGGCCTGTACTCTAGACAGGCGTTCTACTTCCCTCATTCAGTCATATTTTGTTATGACAGTACTCAGCGTAATTATTTCTGTGACTGCACTAAACAATCCCTGTGGTGAGCTCATGTCGGGAGCTGGACTCTCCAGTCCTCTATTTTGTCTCTGCGAATCATTACACAAATGTTTTTCATTTTTCTCAAACCCATACATGAATGAGACCATTCTGTGTTTACCTCTCTCCCTCTGACTTATTTCACTCAGCATAATAGATTCCATATACATCCATGTATAAGAAAATTTCATGATTTCATCTCTCCTGATGGCTGCATAATATTCCATTGTGTATATGTACCATAGTTTATTTAGCCATTCATCTATTGAGGGACATCTAGGCTGTTTCCAGAGTCTGGCTATTGTAAACAGTGCTTCAATGAATATAGGCGTGAAAAGGGGGTTTTTGTATCGTATTTTTGTGTTCCTAGGACTAGGAGTGGTATAGCTAGATTGTATGGGAGCTCAACTTCCAGCTTTTGGAGAAATCTTCATATATTTTCCACAAAGTGATATCATTAAAATGACAATACTCCTCAAAGTAGTTACCTTAGAACAGGAACAATTTGATGGCCAGGCAGTTTGAGAAGGTTAAGTTGTAAAGCTGGGCTGTTTCTGCCAGAAATGTGTCGGTTGTGTCTGTGACTGCTGCACCTTCAGGTAGAGAGAGGAATCTGACTGCCTCATTCCAAGAAGGCCAAAGATTTGTCAGCCAGACTAGCCTACCTAGGAAGATTCATAGAACATCATGATCTTTATGATTTTAGTTGTGGATCAACTGTTTTTTCTTGTTAAATATTTTTATGTTACAAAGTCATAAAATAAGCTTAATGATCTTTTAAAATTTTTTGTTGTTATGTTATAGTAGAGATCTTATAGATTATTTTTATGAATCATGAAACAGTGATATAGTCAACAACCAAAGCGATTTATAAAATATTTAGTCTTCCATATTGAAAGAATGAAGAAACAAAAATAGTTTTAGCTGTTTTCATACACAAAAAAATCAGGAGAGGGCTGAAGAGGTTGCTCATGACCTGTTTTGCATGCAGGAAGTTTGGGTTTCATTTTGGTCGCCTGAAACTACTGGTTATTAATTCTCTGTGGTTATTAATTCTCTGGGCACAGTGCTCGGTAGTCTCCATCACAAAGCTGAACAAGCAAACAAAAAAAATCAGGAGATAAGAAAACCAAAATATAGTTGGTTATATTATATAAAAAATAAAATTTATAGGGGCCAGACGATAGCATAGCAGTACGGTGTTTGCCTTGCACGCATCTGCCCAGCTGAGTTCGATCCCAGTGTCCCAAATGGTCTCCCAAGCCAGGAGCGATTTCTGAGTGCGGAGCCAGGAGTAACCTCATGAGCATCAACGGGTGAGGCCCAAAACCAAAAAAAAGTTTTGTAAAAAGAAAAAAGTGAGGGGCCCGGGAGATAGCATGGAGGTAAGGTGTTTGCCTTTCATGCAAAAGGTCATCGGTTCGAATCCCGGTGCCCCATATGGTCCCCCGTGCCTGCCAGGAGCGATTTCTGAGCATGGAGCCAGGAGCAACCCCTGAGCACTGCCGGGTGTGACCCAAAACCCAAA
>PVKC010035655.1:0-13431 GCA_004027635.1 Crocidura indochinensis | reverse complement strand
GCTCAGGGGTTACTCCTGGCTCCATGCTCAGAAATTGCTCCTGGCAGGCATGGGGGACCATATATGGCACTGGGATTCGAACCGATGACCTTTTGCATGAAAGGCAAATGCCTTACCTCCATGCTATCTCCCAGGCCCCGGATGCTGGGATTTGTACCCGGATCTGTCCTGTGTGTTGATCGTGTACAAGGTAAATGCCTTACCGCTGTGCCTCTATCTGTCTAAATTCTTTCAAGGTCTTCCTACTCCTTTTCAATTGCAGTCCACTAAACTCTTTGCAAAAAAAAAAAAACAAAAACAAAAAAACACCAACATCCCTATGTAAAGATTAATTCTAATACTGGGGTATAGGGGATTATGAAACAGAAGGTTGACTTTTATGTAAAAAGTACAAAGCTATAAACTGTCAAAAAATTATTGAAAATGAAAATCAGTCTAACTGCTTTCAGTGTTTCATTAACATTCATGTAAATAATAATGAAAAAAAACATTGTGTTCTTAGAACAAAACTCTTGAAGTATAACAATACTTGATTATTTTTGTCATCATTACTCAATTACTCATTAGACTGTATAAGATCTTGCAAAAGTGTTTCATAAATAAATTTAGCTATAAAATCAGAGGACAAAATCTATTCTATAAAAGCAATATATTTCTAATATCTATCACCTTTAAATACCTGATAGTGACATTAATATTTCTTCAGAGGGAAAGAACTATTTAGTCATAGACAACTTGATAACATCTCTTTCAACTATAGTTATAATTATCACATATGAACTTCCAAAGCAGAATTACCAAGATTTAACATTACTATTAATTTATGTCAAACTAATAGTTCCTCCAAAGATAATGCCAAAACATCCTCTTAAAAGTAAGCATGCATCGAAAAAAAATTTCTTAATTACTACTAATCTGCCTATTGAAATTAAATTGATTAGTAAGTTATTATTGTTCCAGTTCTTTAAGTTTATTGCTATAGAACTTCTCCAAAGTTTTCAATTATCCATTACTTCTTAACAACAATAATTGCTTGTGTTAGTCCAACCACTTTGTAACATTAGCTAATGCAAAATACCCAAACTACTTAAATTCTGAAAAAGAAATAGAAAATGCAGAATTTTTATACCCAAGTGAAAACTATCAAGATCTCAGTTGACTGATGTGGGAAAACCTTCAATAATGGAATTTTTTAAGCATATAACTACAGTTTTTTTCTTTATTTAGCCACCATTATCACAAACATATTTGTAGTTGGGATTCAGTCATTAAAAAAAAAAAAAAAAACACCCTTTCACCAGTGCAACATCCCCACAACCAATGCCCCCACCTCAATACTCCCCATGCCTTTCCTTTTATTTAACAATCAAAATAGTTGTTTATAGATATCTTCTAAGGAATAAACAAGGTTTCTTCTGTAATGCCCTTTGAAAAGTATCTACGGAACTCTGGATGTGCTTCAAAGGCAGAGCACCTATCTCCTTGAATATGTGAGAGCCTGGGTTCAATCCTGGCACTCCCTCTTAACATCCAAAGAAAAGTATCTACTTATTATGGTATCATGATTAAAGAATAAGTTACAAAATCATTCTAAGTATTTCCTCTATGACGTTTTATTAAAAGGTAAATAAAAATGATTGATGTAAAAAATAAGTGTTTTAACAAGGCAAACTAACCTCTTTTTTGTATGTGTGGCATCAAGGAGCCAACCTCTCATGCCTATCACTTATAAGGCAAGACGTACTCCCACTGACATACTTCCCTAGTTCTACAAATATTAAAAGAATGTAAGTGGGGGGCCAGAGCGAAAGCACAGAAGGTAAGGAATTTGCCTTGCACGCGGTCAACTCAGGATCTATCTCTGGCATCCCATATGGTTCCCTGAGCCTGAGCCTGTGGAGTAATTTGTAGGAGCAGAGACAGGAGTAACCCTTGAGCACCAATGGTGTGGCCCAAACACAAACAAACAAACAGAAATGTAAGTACTTTCAATATTTTAAATCAAAATAATTTACTGATATTAAGCATTGATCAGCATCTAATGTAAGGGTTAGCACTAAAGAGTTTACTTGCTTTTTTGTGGGGAGGTGCAGTGCTCAGAGCTTATTCCTGGTTCTGTGCTTTGGGATCATATCTGGGACCAAAGATTGAACCCAAGTCTGTTGCATGCAAAGCAAGCACTCTACCTGCTGTACTATCAGTGAGGCCACTCAAATAGCCATGATGTTAGCGAATGTTAAGGGTTCAACGCACAATTGAAAAAAATTGAACTTCTTCCCAAAAATGATACTGAAATACAATGTACTTCAGTAGAGGAAAGGAATCTTCCTTTCCTTTGTGAAAAAAATTGTGGCTATCCAGGAAACACTCGCTTAAATTCACTATCTCCTTACATGAATTGCCTCTAATTGACTAAAATTCATGCTCTATCATGTTGAATGAAATTAGAATGATAAGGACAGATAACAGAATATCTTTCAAATGTGAGATATAAATACATAGTAAAATAATAACAAATACCCAAATGAAATGAAACTGAAAATTTACTTCAGTAGAAAATGTACTGTAATGGCGTATGAGACATGGGTACACTGAACACTCTGGTGACAGATGTAGTGCTGAAATTTTTTTGTATGAAACTCCACCATTAATGGTATTATAAACCATATGCCTAAAATAAAAGTTAAATAGACTGATTGATACATATGGAATGTATTCATATAGGTATCAATGAGAAGAAAAGCTAACTGCTTAAAATAATTTATTTAGTGAATATTTACCAGGTACAGTACTTATCAGATAATCATGTCCTAACTTCTTAACTTTGTGTAGAGGAATTAGCACTGAATTCACAGTATGAGTCGTTGTCTTATACACAGAGATCTATTTCTTTATTTCATACTCTTCTGATAGATATAACCAAGACCCAGTCTCTCACTTTCTCTGCGTCAATATGAATTTCAAAATCAGGACGGGCTGGCTAGACCACTATGCACACACCAACCCTACCCTCACCCCATCATGCTTCAACACTACCTAGTTCTGTCCTTCCTATGTCTTTGTATTATCTGCCACCAGATACATCATTTAGTTCTTTCTTTACAATCTATCACTTTGCATTAAAAAGTAAATTCCAAGAGAATAAGGTTTTTATAAAATCTAGTCAGTTGGGGGCGGGGGCAATCTATTCAGTTGGGGACAGAGAAATAGACAGAGATTTCGTTGCATGTTTTGCCAGGTTCAATCCCTGGAATCCTATAGGATCCCCAAAATACTGATAAAATGATTTTGAATGCAAAGTCAAGAGTAAACCCTGAGCATTACCAGGTGTGGCCTAAAAAGAAAAAAAAAAAGCCTATTCATGTATTCAGTGCTCTAAATCCAGCACCTACAACTAAATGACCACTACATTAATAGCCAAAAAATAAAAGTACATTTTTAAAAATGACTAGAGAAGATTCTGTCTTCAACAGTTGGTCAACTGTTAATCTGATGATGAGGCCTTACAGGGAGTGTTTTCATTTCTACAGTTGTATCATTCCAAGGAATATACCCTAAAAGCCCAAAAACAATGCAGAATACTCTCTGCATTCCTATGTCAACTGGAGCACTATTCATAATAGTCAGAATCTGGATAACACCCAAGTACTTGAGAACAGATGAGTGGATAAAGAAACAATGATATATCTGCATAATGGAATAGTATGCAGCTATTAAAAATAAAGTAAAAAATTAAGAGCTTACTAAACCTACTACAGTATTAATGCCTTTATTGAAGATACAATAATTTCCCAAATATACTTGCCACTGATCTTTTTCTTCTTTCTTTTTCTTCTCTCCCATTTTTTTAGTTTTTCTATTTTCTATTTTTTAATAACTTTGCTTTCCCTTTATCTTGAAGCAAATGTATTATGATCGTTTATGTCAATTCTGTGATGCATTTTCTTTAAAAAAATTTTAAAAAAGTAAAACAAGAAAAATTAAGTCATGAAATTTGCTTATACATGGAATGGATATGGAAAGTATTATGCTGATTGAAATAGGTCAGAGGCAGAGATATAGACACAGAATAGTCTCATTTATGGGTTTTAAGAAAAGAAAAGTCACATATACTACTGTGAATGATTTGTAATGCACTATGGTCAAAATATAAATTTTTATTAATAAAAAAGAAAAGATATTATTAAATAATACCCAGAGACAATAGAGATAGGACTAGGAGGACAAATACAAAATAGGAAGTTAGACAAAAAGAGTGGGTTGGGTGTTGCAGTTAGTGCAAAAAAGGGACTGTTATGACTATGACACAGTTGGAAATGAAAGAGAAAGAGAGAGAGAGAGTAAGAGAGAGAGAGAGGTGGGATGAGGGTAGAAATTACAATGTTGCTGGGAAACGTGTACTAATTAGGGTATTGTACATTGTATGACTGGAACTCAATCAGGATCAACTTCTGCAACAGTGACAAAAACCCCTACTGTATTATAAACAATCTTGTAACCACGTGTTTAAGTAAACAAAAGACCTCTTTTGAAAAATGACTAGAGATACATCAGCCCCACTGCTCTAAGGAAAAGAAAACTATTCTATCATATGACAATCCTGGGTGCAAAATTATTTATTTTATTCTTAAACAACATTTAATATTGCCTGGTAAACTGATTTCTATCCAGAAAGATAAAAGATTCTTTCAAGAAACAGGTGAGTCACTAAAAATTATTTTTTACTAATTACTGCAATACTAGTACTTACTAACCCATGCAGGAAATGTAAATAGTCACTCCACATACCTTAACAAGTTTCAGAAGTTCATAGAGATCTTCAACCTCATCACCTTCGCATCTGGTGTACATTTGTTCTGTATGCATGCTCTTTCCTCTTATGGTGCGGCGGTAGAGGGGAAGAGCCATTGCTTCTGCATACAAGTCAATGGCATGATGGCCCACTGTCTGATACATGTAGCTATCCAGCTCATCTGACCCCGCTGTAACATTGAAAGCAGAAATAATGAGTAAAATGGTGAAAGAGACAATGATTTTGAAAGTGTGTCTATGGGGCTGGAGATATAGCACAGAGGTAGGGCTATATTACAATACCCTAATTAGCTGCCTTGAAAGCAGCTGACCCAGGACCAATGGTGGTTCAAATCTCGCCATTCCATATGGTCCCCATACCTGCCAGGAGTGATTTCTGAGCACAGAGTCAGGAGAAACCCCTGAGCGCTGCTGGGTGTGGCCCAAAAACAAAAATAAAAAAAAAAAAGAAAGAAAACAAAGAAAGTGTGTCTAGAGCATTCTTGGAGAGCATTCAAAATCTAATTTGAACGCTTCTTATATTCAATCTCTCTGTATTTATGCAGTAATGGAAAGTACAAAAACACTTTTGTCCATAGTTGCATCGAGTTCACATCAACTTCACTCTACTGCTAATTAAAAATTCAGTTTGATTTAATTTTAGAAGCTGCATATAGTGAGCATAAAATAAAAGCTAGAAAGTGCAATCTTGCCTTGAATGGGGCTAATCAGGTTTGATTCCTAGAACTTTATCTAGATTATTTTCTTGGTGTACTTAATTAAAAATTTTATCACATACTATTTTCAAATATTTAAAGTTGCTCAAGAAGTCATTTAGCTCTATTAAAAAACTTTATTAATTAAACAATTTAATTAAATTAATGGAATGAGAGTTTTCAAGACGAAGGGCCAGAGAGATAGTAGTACAGTGGGTAAGACACTTGTCTGCATGTGGCCAACTTGGGATGGATTCCTTGGCACCCTTGAGCCCACCAGGAGCGATATTAAACAAACATGAGCATGACCCAAATATTAAAAAACGAAAATGATTTTCAAGAAAAAAGCTGAAGTCTCTTAATTATATCATGTATATCCAATACTTCAACTAAACATATGTAAATTCAACATAACTGGAAAAATTATAAATGTTTCAAATCATACTAAGTTAAGCGAATAAAGTACTCCTGTCCAAGATTCCACAATCATGTGATATAAATACATATAAAATATTAACAGAATTTTCAAAACAGGTCAACTTGCATTGGTTTTTATTCCCCCAGTGTTTTGGGCCACATATTATACCTGGCTCTGCACTCAGGAATCTATCTGCCTGGCCATGCTCAGGGGTCCATTCAGAACCAAAGGGATGCCCAGATCAAAACCAGATTAGCTATGTGCAAGGCAATTCTTGTCTATTGCACTATTTTTCTGGCTCCTGCATCAAACCCAGCGGCACTCAGGGGCTACTCCTGGCTCTGAGCTAAGAAATCGCTCCTGGCAGGCTCGGGGGGACCATATGGGATGCTGAGGATCGAACCGGGTCCATCAGGGGGTTGGCTGTGTGCAAGGCAGTGTGTTGTGCTACCATTCCGGCCCCTGCATCACACTTTTTGACTATCTAAATGAATTAGAAACCTGGGGCCTGAGAGATAGCATAGTGGTGGGCGTTTGTTTGCCTTGCACAAAACTGACCTGGAAGGACAGTGGTTCAAATCCTGTGATCCCAAAATGGTCCCCTGTGCCTGCCAGGATCAATTTCTGAGCACAGAGCCAAGAGTAACCCCTGAGAGCCACCAGGTGTGTCGCAAAAACCAAAATAAAATAAAATGTTTAAAAAAAAATGACAGAAACCAGAAGTACAGTAAAACAGGTAGAGAAGTTGCCCTGCATGTGTCAAGCCCAATTACAAACCACAGCATCCCTTAGGGGCCTAAGAACCTACCGGGAGTGATACCTGAATGCAGAGACAGGTGTCATCTCTTACACCATTGGGAGTGGGCCAAAAACAAACAAAACATGCTACAAAACATTTTAAGAATTCTGGTTATAGTTGTGTATATATGACTATTAGTAAGTAGGTCCAGGCTTTTAAGTCAATGTAAGTGTCTAACAAAAGGCATGAGAGCTGATATTGCCAAGGCTCCTTCAATAATCAAAACATCATATGCCATTAAATTTTGGCTCACTAGATTTCTAAACCCACATATTAAATTGTATTCCACGTACTCACATTACTGCTAACAATATGTCTACTCCTTTCAGGATAAAGTAGAAATATAGATAACATTACCTAAAAGCCTTTTATCTCCTCTCATCACAAATTTCGACTTGATCTTTAAATGTATTATTTTTAATGGACATTTATACAACAAAAAGTAATATATTTTGAGCCCCTTAGCAACAAACTTCCTGATGTTGGTATAATTAAAACATTTTATTAAGATCAAAAACCAACAAGACAATTTTCCTTGATGGCTCCATTTAGTCCCAACCACAATGTAACTTTTATTAATGGAAGCTACAGAGAAACAGTGGTAGAAGATCCAATAAAACCAAAGTCTCCATTGTTGCCTAAAGTACCTTAATTAACGTGCCACAAAAGTTCCTACTACAAATTTCAAGAGATAGGTTTAGTGGATTTTATGACAAGTCCACATTTTCCCCACTGATGAATGTGAATTCCTTTCCAGACTACTCTCTAAAAGCAGTTCCATGAATTCACTCTACCAAGTCAACTCTACCAGTCACTACTTCATTAGGTTTCTTTACACAACATATTGGGGGTGGGGTGACAACATATATGGGAGGGAGCCTGGTAAACTACCAACTTCCTTCTGACTTTAATTCAAGATTAATCAACCATTCCTCCGGACCAACATATAGCCATCTATTTTCTTCTACAACTATTTCTGTAGTTTCAGATGATTTCTTCCAGCTTTTACTTTATTGTGTCAATTCCATTTACTACTAAGTTTTGTCTCAAAAATATTCTAAATCAATGTCTCCATTCTACTGTGAGGTACAATTTAAAGAAAAAATATACCTGTCATCTTACCTATGCTTCCAATGAGCCATGAGCATATATAAGATCAAATATTAATAATTCAGTACATAGTAACTGTAATATTTCACACAGAAAGCTGAAGACAATATAAAATTCCAGAGAGAGGAACTATATCATATATGTTACATATTATTAAAATATTTCCTCTCAAAACACCACACCCTTACAATATAAAGAACTTCAAAATCCATTTTACCTCTGACTGGCCATGGGTATGAGGGAATTCTGTCCTTTGTAACAAAACCAATGTATGCAAGGAGATTGTACTTTTTTATTATAGAAATTATCCCTTATTCAGAGATTTCTCTAATAAAGACAGAGGTTGCTCACCTTATAAAAATACCTCACTTTTATAAAAAGAGTTATTATCTATAGCCATGAAAATTCTAGTAAGAAATACTGAAATATGAGTGTGTGTGTGTGTATGTGTGACCTTTTACAGAGAATGTTCTATTTATATTATCTATCTTTCCACTTTATTTCCAACATTACTTTGGTCTTCATAATAAAAGAAAAAGAATTTCAACAGCTTGCTATTTCTAGGACTAATTTTAGTTAATTATTCATCTTTTTACCAAGGAACTTTGAATAAATACCTACCAGAAAAATAAAAAGCCCAAGTGCTGAGTAGCAGTCTACTTTATGGCAGGAATTATTATTGCTGTTTCTACCTATAAAACACATTTAATTCACGCTAATATAACAGTAAAATAAAAGCACAAAACTTAGGTAAGTTGTGTAAGGAGTATGACAAAAAGAGTTTGCCAGAAAGTCATGTAAAGAACCTAGATGATTCCTTCTAGTTTTTTTTTTTTTTGGGGGGGGGGGGATGTGCATGTTTGTCTGTTTTTTCTTTTCCCTTTTCATTTCTTTTTTCGTTTGTTTTTTATTTTTGGTTTTTGAGTCACACCGGCAGCGCTCAGGGGTTACTCCTGGTTCTACACTCAGAAATCCCTCCTGGCAGGCTCAGGGAACCATATGGGATGCCGGGATTCGAACCACCGTCCTACTGCAGGCTCTGCCCCCACCCTTTTCATGTCTTATACCTCTAACAGAAGCACATTACTGGAATCATCTTGCTCAGTCTCATAATTAGAGGATGGGGGGGAAATGGATGGTACCAGGACCAGACAGTCATATGAACATTTAGTGGAAATAAAAAATGATCAGACTTGAACACCAAACCCAAAGTAATGACAACAGAATTGATATCCAATCTACAAGCTGTACAAGTGGGGATCAGTTACACTAGCATTCTCGAGGAGGAGGAAGTGGGATGCATGGTGGGTAAAGGGTTGGAGGGAGGACAACACTGGTGGTGGGAATGCCCCTTATTCATTGTCACTATGTACCTTAAATATTATTGTGAAAGATTTGTAACTCACTTTGGCCACAAGAAAATTAAAAAAAAAGAAGTAGTCATAGAATTAGAAAAAGGCAAATCTTTCTTACTACATTTTAGCAATTAATATCTATAAAAGAATAGCAAAAGCAAGAGAGTTGCCAACTCCCTGGTCTCAGTTTATCCCCAAGAAGGAAAATCTCTTTCCTTTTTGTTCTATTGCTAGCGGTGCTCAATGATCAACACTAAGATTACACTTGACAGAGCTCATAGGGTCACATAGTGACTGAGACGGAACCAAGATCCAACACATGCACGACATATGCTCTACCACTTGAGCCATATCCCCATCCTTTTACCTCAACATAAAATAAAAGAAATATATATATATATATACATACATATATGTTAGCATATATATATGTTGTGTCCCTCTCAAATGCTTGTTTATGCTTTTATGTTAAAAAGGCATTCTATATTAAAATGCTAATATATATTGCAATCTCTTCCCCTTGAGAAATTCTGAAATGTTCGCTATTGATCTCTATGTAGTAGAGTCTGACAAAATAAAAGGCTTATGTTAAAGTGCTAATAGAGATTATTTCAAAATTTGGCTTATTTGGCTCTTTATAGATGCAATTAGTTGAGATAATGTCATTGCTTTGTTCTTAGCACATTATGATTTATACAAGAGGAAATTTAGACAGACATGAACACAAAATGATAAAAGTTCTAATGGGAAAGACAAGGTTTAAATAGCCAAAGGGAGGTCTGCAAATTTTTGTAGGCTAATAAAACTGGTCAGCTAATAAGCAATAAACATACATAAGTTCCCTTTTTGTCCTCGCATATCATATGCAACAGAACACAAGTATGAAGTTGGCATTTCAAGCATATAAGTAATGCCCAATAAAAGTATGTACTTACTATGGCTTTCAGTTGGTCTTAGATTTGCTAAAGCAACAATCTGATGTCCAGCATCAATGCACTTCATCATATTGTAACAGCTGTCCTTCCCACCACTAGAACATAAGATAAAGAGATTAAAAACAGGCTACTGACCATTATCAACAGAGGATCATTAGCTATCAAAAATAAAACTATCATTATGGAATACTTGAGGCTACAATTAGAAGGGGGTAAAAAAAAAAACTCAAGTAATTTCTATCACAAAAAAAAAACTGAGCAAATAAAATTGAATATCTATGAACCAGATGCATAGTACAATGGCTAGGTCTCTTGCCTTACACAAGCCCACCTGGATTTAATTTCTAATACCCCTCAGCACCCTGGGTGGGAGGGAGGGGTCCTGAATGTGGAACCGGGAGTAGTCCCTGAGGACTGAGGTTGTGCTCCCCACACCCCAACAAAGATTATCTAAGGTTATTTGCATAAAAGAGCTTAAGAAAGCATGACATCTTACAGAAAAGACCTTTTTAAATAAAGGATTTGTATCACTGTTTCATAAACAGATTTGTAAAAAAGGAAAAATTACATATAAGCTACTTATTATCTATATACTTTATATGCACATATATATTCAGATAAAATTCTATGAAAACGTAGGAAAAACTATTCTATTGGACTCTACAATGTCTACTCGCCTCCAGTCATCAAATGTCTTTAATCATTATTAAAGGATTAATTTTAGATCCTGAGCCAGGGAGAGAGTACAAAGGTTAAGGTGTTTGTTTGCCTTGCATGTGGCCAACACCATTTTGATACCAGGTATCACAGAGCCAGGAGTCAGGAGAAAACTTGGAATATAGCTAGGTGTAGCCCCAAATTTGATATCCAAAATCTAATGGCAAGGATTGATATATCTGGAGGGTTTAAAATCTAGTAACAGAAAGCAAAATACTCGATTATTTGGATAAATTCAGTATCAGTACTTTCAGTTTTTCAGATTTTAGATATCATTGTATATAGATCAGCAAAATAAGTACGAGAAATGGGTGAATCTAATAAATGGATTGAAAGGAATTTCTAAATTCTAGTATCAACTCTACATAATATCGAGGCAAATCATTTACTCAAAAAAGGTCGTAGTTCATCTGATAGGCAACATGTATGCTGTTTCAGGGTAATAGCCTACTGCTTCTTACTATATGTGTCTCTTCTTTCGATTATTCTCTTCCTTCTCTCCATCACCCTCCTATTTCCCTCCTTTCAGATCTTGGCTCAAGATCTACAAATGTACATCCGGACACTGTACAGACCTATTCATAGACCAAGAAGCTAAAAGAAATTGATTGTCGTAGAATTTGCTCTTTTTGCCTTTTATTTTAGTTCCTAACATTTGTCAGACTCTACTCTGTATGAATCAATAGCTCTCATTCTAGAACTTCTCAAGGGGAAGAGACTGCAAAAGGCAAAGTGAAGTTATACATCACCCTATCTTTTCAGATTCTAAATCTCTTATAAACTGTCCCTATTCACTGCTGTGATTTTCTGTAAAACCCAAGGATCTAATTAGAGTGTCAAAAGATTAAAGGACAAACACCACAACCAGAATATGCTAAGATTTCAAGTATAGTTTTAAAGCAATTATTTACCAAATTAAGTCCTGTGGAAGACTAGTATCTAAAAAAGCTATTGTGTCTTACAAAAAGGTCTTCAAGGTCAAATAAATTTAGGAATTGTCATATTACTTACTCATGTCTAAGTCTGTCTTAAAGTATATTAACATGTGTCATATGAGAAAATCCATTTAAGATGAGAATTTTCAAAAAACTAAACCAGAAAACTCTATATGTGCCAGTTTACAATTCTTATTATAAAATTAATATAAAAACCTAGCTAATCCTCAAGGTTTCATTTGATTGTTGCGTGCAAGAAAATATTTGTCAGTGTTTCACTTATCCCTAAAAATAGAGACAGTCACTCAATTTAGTCCACACATAAAATAGAGTTACCATACTTAAGCATAAACATAGTCTGTGCGTATACAGATAAATGCATATATATTCATACCAATATACATACTGCTAAATATTCATATGTATACAGTATGTCTCTGAGCACTTTCACGGAACTAAATTTAGTAAGTAATTTTGTTTTGGGTTTGGGTGTGGGGGTCATAACCCTGTGTGGCCTAACCTTGTGCTTAGGACTTAACTCCTGGCTCTATGCTCGGGGAGCATTCTTCCTGGAGATGGGGTACTGACCACATGCTGTGCCAATTGCTGTACTATCTCTCTACCCCCCAGTAACAATTTTCAAATATCGACTTTTCAAAGATTTACTTCAGAATACACATTTCAGTACATTGAGAAGAATGAAGTCAGTCAATCATTTGTCCTTGCCTCCAAGATTTGGTCTTCCTAGGAGTCTTACTTAAATAGTCAACTCTTAGCAAACTGAAACTGTAAGTAAAGTGTTCATTTCCTTGAGTACCTTTTATTCTTATCCATCTAGATTAAAGGAAGACTATAATATTTAGTGCTCAGAGCTTAACCCTTTATTTTGCAGAAGAAAGTGACTGCATAACAAGAATTTTTGATATTCTACCCTGTAAAACAAGTATTTAGATATTATAGTCCAGAGTCCCCTCATATCACTTAAATAATGAGTGAAAGAAACAGAAATATTCTAATCACTAGAGTCGATCAGACTGTTATGAGCCTTATAATCGGCCTTTACTGTCAGTCCAATAGCAGTATTTAGAACACTGAACAAAAACACTTATGAAATCTTTCAAAGGTTTACAAAGCACTTGACTGAAAAAGTATCTCTCATTCCCTATAGGTACAAATCTGGTCAGTCAGCCTAGATTTCATTCCCCCGACTCCCAACCTCAACCCCAAACTTTGTTCCAGTGTTCCTACTAGCTTCAGTTTAATCAGTTTGCTTATCACAGGATTCACTTTAAAAAAAAAGGGTGGAGCTGGCGGTGTGTGTTCTTTTTATGACTGAAATCCAACTACAAACATGTATGTAATCATGGTGCTTAAATATTATATTATATTATATGATTAAATATAGTGAATATATAATTATATAATATAAAATATTAATATATAATTATTATATTATATTATATTATTGGGAAAAAGAATATGGAAGGAATTACTTTACCCAACTTTAAACTTTACTACAAAGCAATAGTTATGAGGGAAATAGTATGAGGGAAATAGAAAGCCTGTCTAGAGTACAGGCGGGGTTGGGTGGGGAGGAGGGAGATTTGGGACATTGGTGATGGGAATGTTGCACTGGTGATGGGTGGTGTCCTTTA